>PVIW01004843.1:0-120710 GCA_004026585.1 Noctilio leporinus | reverse complement strand
AACATGGATGGAAATGGAGAGTATTATGCTTAGTGAAATAAGCCAGTCAGTGAAGGACAAATATCATATGATCTCACCCATTACGGGACAATAATGAGCAAAACTAACAACAAGCAAAACAGAACCAAATATATGAATACAAGAAATAGGCCTTCAGTGGTCAGGGGGAAAGGGGTTGGGGGGAGGGGGGAGGCAGAGGCAAGAAAGGGGAGCAGTTTAGACAAGAACCTAGTATAAAGGAAACATGGACATGGACAACAGGTGGGATTGACTTTGGGGGGAATGGGTGGGTGGGGAGGGGGACAGAAGGGAGCAAAAAGGGGATGGATGTAATACAACAACAATAAAATTTTTAAAAAAACAAAAAAAAGAGTAAGTGTTTCAGCCTGGGAACGGTTGCCCTTTTGCCATTGATCAGTTCTACTTTTTTGTTTCATCTCTGTAGGAAAGTGTGTGGTTGGGGAATGGGAAGTAGCAAAGTAAAAATGCTTTTACTGGAATTGTATCATCTTGGAACTATGATTTTTGTCACTTCAAGATGCAAATGTTGAGAGCTAGACCGGAGAGTAAAAGAAAATATAAATTAACATTTATGATAGGTGTTCAAAGCTATGATTTCATATGAATGTTGCAATGATTATTCTACTATGATAAAGACCCAAGCTGATGAATGGTTGAATAACCTCCAGCAGTTATGTGAAGTTGTTTTATTAAAGATAGTAACCCACTTGTTCTCTGTCTTTCCTGAGAACAGAATGAGACTAGAGGCTCCAACTACAACTGCTGTAGGAGAGACATGATTTAGATATTCCATATTTCCTAATTACAATAGTTATTATGATTTCTAAGAAGGATTGCAATTGATCTCCTTTTAGGAAGAGGACATCATTTGGTGAAAGATTCATCTCCCTTGGCAAAAGAAAAAACTATCTGATGAGTGGGGTCTCTCACACTGGCAGCTAGCATGCTTTATAGGACACGAGACTATGATACTAAAATTTGCCTCTATTACACTAAGAGCAATAGGCTTTTCTTTCAGTAGTTTGAATATAAAAGGGCCTTGAATTTCCCACATTTATTGCAGTGTCAGAAAACAAGAGTTTTGGTTTTGGTTGAATAATGTGTGTGATAATTTTCAATAAAACTCACAGGTTGTGCCAGTTATCATGGGGATAACTATGTCTTTTGAGATATTTATAAAATCTTCCCATCCAATTGTACATCCAAACAGAGTCCTGAGTCATAACCTCTTCTTTGCCCTTATTGGCCACTCCCTATCCTCCCATTGCCCTTCCAAATGCCCAACAGCAGAGTGCTTCCACTGCCAGTCCACCTGTGAGCCCGGAAGTAGGGATGCACTCTAGGAAACCCTGAGAGTTGAGGAGATGCATCCATTGCCCCATTGTATCCCAGGCCTCACAAAGAGCCCCTTCCTACCTCCTTCTGTGAAGGAAGAATGAGGTCCGTGGAGTTCTCCATTCCAATCAGTCACAATTTATTTCACTGCACTTGCTCTGGATGAAGCTATAAAATGAAACATCCACTCAAGAGAAATGGTGTAGGCATTAAGTTTGGGCTGGTTTCCGGTGGTATATGCTCAGCTTCTTGCCTCATTTCCTCTAGTGCTCGGTCACAGAATTTAAAGGATTTCTAAAGACAATAAAGCTGAAAGCAATGGAAAGAAACTTGGCAAGAAAAAGAAGAGAAAATAAGCCTCCAATATTAAAATCCTTTAAAGGGGATGAAGGAATTACATTAAATGGCAATTACAGTATAGCAAGGAAATGACTCTCGGGCTGGTAAGCTCATCATGATTTGGAGGAGAGAATTCCACAGCACAGCAGGCAAAGACAATGTTTTGGAGCCAGAACACAGGCACCAATGCATGTGTGTGTAGGGAATGTCACTAGGGCAAAAGCTATTGAGGTCAAGGTCTGGGGGAAGACCACCACCAAGGCATCTTTTTCACCTTCATTGGTCCTTGCCTTCCAGCACTACTCAGTTTTCCATGTAGCTAAGAATCTTTACAGTGACTTAATAGCACCTGGCCAAGTGTTTAATTTATTTAATAGATCTCATAAACCTCACAGTACCTCTTACTTGGGGTAATATGAAATGTAAGCATTGGAAGAAAGAGTTATAATAATCAATATTTACGTGTTAATTACATTTCAGTTAATACATTCTCAATTATCACTGCTCAAATGCCTCCTGAACCAGCCCTCCAAATCTACCCAGCCCAACAGATAATCACTCTTAACATGAGCTGTAACTCCACCTTGGATACAGCTTCATATCATGTTGAATCTTACATCTGCCTTTCCTTTTCTTGCAACTACCTATCATCTCTCTATCTCTATATCTATCTCTATCTCCCTTCCTTATTGTTTTCATTCTTTGCTGTTCTGATCCTCCAAATGAAATTATGAGTCTTTTAAGAGAAAAGTAATTGTTTAATCTATCATTGTGTTGCATTGTGAGCCTATCATAATTAATTATTCAGCTGATCAATTAATAACTGAAGGTTGTGGGAATCATTCTAAGGATGAGAAAGATGGAAGGGAAGGACTGGAAAAACATAGTTCTGAATCTATAAAATGTACATAACATTTATCTCTAAAATTTAATGGATGAATTTTGGTATTGTGCCATATATGTCTGATAAATGCTATGGCCTCAGTTAAGTGGGCATTGATTTATTATCATTATCAGCTATGATATTAATTTTTAATATTTTAATAACAATATTATGTATATTTTTGAGTTCCTAGGTAGTCCTGGGATGAATTCAGCTGTTGGGTACTTGGGATGACTTCTTTGATCCCAAAATAGAGCCTGGACAATGATGGGACAGGTTTTACCACTCATCTTTTCCATGTTTGTTTTATTTCTGAGTATGTTCTTGCTTGCTTTCTCTGTCCTTTACATCTTAAAGTTTTTTCAAGTTTCTTAATAAGATTATTTCCATTCTAATGGTTTTAATATTAAAATTCTAATCTGGTTTTATAATTAAGCTGGTTTACATAACAGAAGAAAGAATATACAAGCAGATGAAGCTGGTGTTGGAGAGGCTGATAGATAAAAATAATTTTTTTCAATATGGGAGCTCCACAAATGTGTGGTGTCTGGGGACAGATGATTCTAGTCCATTTTGTGTCAGGTATACCCATTCAGTTCAGATGGGGAATGGATTTATTTTTTTGGATGCTTCTCCTTATAATTAGTAATAAACTAGTTCAAACAGTGTACAGAAAAAAGGAAATGGAAGGAAAGATTCTTCGATCTGTGATGTGTAACTATTTTTAGATATTAATTATTGCCACATTTTTTGGTATTTTTGTGAAAATAAAATATCAGAACAACATTTAGATTGTTTTATGGAATAAAAAAAAGGAATATCATTTTGTACCTGATATTTGGCATTAATTAATTCTAATATTATAAGAGACAGCGCTCATCAATTTACTGCAATGTTCTGTTTTGAACAGACTGATTTTAACATTCTAAACAGCAGACATTCAAGGAATTGGATACCCTCATTCTTCCCGGGGGAGTAGTTAGAACTTAAATATACACTTTAGAGTCATCAATTTTTATGTAGTATTTAATTAAAGCCATGAGACCAGATGAAGTTACTTTGAGAAAGAAAAGAAAGGCACAGACATTATTTTGTTATAGTGATTTTTAGCTATCAATCATTGAAAAAACTGATTTATAATCCAGCCAATTAACTGGTGCTCAGTTTTATCACTAAAGAGAGGTAAACAACTATGGCACTATAGGGTAATAAAAAATATTGAAGTAAAACCCTTTTGGGATCAAGTAGAGGGCACCTTAATGGTTTTAGAGGTGATTTGAGACCCTGTACACTTGGCTAAAGCCAACTGTGACTTGCTTTTACTATTTATTGCCTAAAATAAAAAAAGAAAACATTTTATTTTTCCCTTAATTTAAGTTAGTTAAATTCTCAAATAGCTTTTTATATTATTCACTTTTCTAATTCAAATGGCCAAATACAACTACACAACTTCATGACCTTACTTTCTGATTCTGTTCTCTGACTTCCTCCTCGGGCTGTTTTCTTCCAGATTAACATTCTCAAGCTCAGAATAATTCCAAAAGAGGTCTACATTCTCTATTTGATGTGCAGCAAAATGTCAATAAATTTTATTTTTCTGCAATAACAAAATAAAGCAAGTAAAAAATTATGTCAGTAAATAGACATGTATAAGAATTCTAAAATTAATGGACTATATAAAAAACAAGGGCAATGAATATAAAACCTTGTGCAGTTTGATATGGTACCTTCTTTTCTAGATCTTTTGATAGGTTTTTTGTTTTGTACCAGAAAAGTGTCATTTTTCACTAGTAGAAATGGTAGTGGTACAAAATAGTAGTACTAGAAAAGATAATAAATTTAAGTATAATATGCCATGGTTCAACTGAGAATTTGTGAGGTTAACAAGGAAACACAGCCATAAAACCTTTCAAGGGCCATGATACAAAGCAAAGATAAACACAAAGCAATATGGAGGTGGTAGTTTTGACTACCTCTATCCAACTGAATAGATTTTATTCAGGTCCTTCAAATCTTTAGGTTTCAGCCCTATTGGTATAATGTGAGTTAATAAATTACAAGGCTATTTCCTCTTTAATTGTCTCCAAACTTAAGGAATGTTACCACCAAAAGCTAAGGATCTGTCTTAACTCTATTCTCACCTGAGATTATAAACAACTGCCTGCATTTTCAATGAATACAAACCCTGTTGTTGTGGTTGGCTGGGTTTATTGAATCATGATTCTCACCTCTTCTCTTCAACTTAATAGAAATGAGTCAAAGAAGGGAAGCTTCTTAAACCAATATTTTCCCTCAGGAATCTACATTTGGGTGGTACTTGGAGGGAATAGGTTCTCTCTGTTTCATTCAGAATGTGATGGGATGGCTTCAAGGCTGGAGTTGAGAATCATCTGAAGGTTTGCTCACTCACATGTCTGGTAGCTGATGTTGACTGTCTGTTGAAGTCATATCTGGGCATGCCAATCAGAAAGCCTACCCGTAGCTTCTGTGCTTCCTCACAAAACATTCAAAAGATTCAGATCAGTGCTTTTCCCACCATGTCATTCCTACCACAGGTGACCATGTCTATCTCCTTTCTTTTTAATGGAAAGCCAATAAAGGAATGAATTCAGATAGGAAAGGAGAGGTGCGATTAAAGATGTGAAAGCCCCAGAACTCTAATTGGCAAATGTCAATTTTTTTCTTAAATGTCATGACCTCATCAATAATTATTCGTATTCCCAAACTATGTGGAATCATAAAGGAGATTACTGAGTCAACTGCAAAAAGCCAAATCCATCTCAGATCACTTCATTGCTAGAGGCTGATTATGGAGAAGTGCAAATTTTTTTTGATAAGGAATATTAGCTGCTAATACAATCATTTAAGTAAATTCAACGAAGTTATGTTAAATTACCTTTCAGAGTAATAAGACCACTCACAACTGTCCCTTTAAAAAGGTCACCTTTTGGAATAGTTTGAAGTACTTAACATCATCCCCAGACTGGTAGAAAATAAGAAGAATTACAGAATTACAATTTTAATAGCTTTGTTCTACTCTAGCCACAAAAGCTGTCATTAAGTCATAATAGTATTTTTAATATTGTAGATATTTTATTTCCTTAATTTCATTTTCAACTTTCAATTTAAATTGCTGCAATATTTTATTATTTTGAAAACTGTAGCACTGTTTACATCATTCTTAGATATGTTGACCAGGCTATTTTGTTTTGTTTTGCAGTTAGAATAATCAGAAGTCTAGTTTAAAGGATTATTTCTTAAAATTTGTTTACTATACGGGCTAACCAATTTCTTTTTTGTAATATAGAGAGATTTGTATACTAACTTAAAAATAAAGTATGTAGCAGTGTAGCTGATGAACAGGAAACTTTGTTTGTATGCACAAGTACATATTTTCATAGTGAAGTCAAATGTATTTGCATATTTAGGGCTCTATTTGCATGCACAAATATGGGTTTCAAGTACCCAATAAAATTAAACTACATAAACACATATGGTAATACAATCCAGTATAGTTCTCAGATTCTTCTTTAGGTAAAATATCAAGAATGAATGAGCTCATTAGTTCCACAATAACCAATTCTTCCTTCTCAAAGTACCATTTTAAAACATGAGTTTAATCCATCTTTGCAAACTACTGAAATTAGAAACAAAAAACTTTAAAATAATTTTGGATGGGAAATACACACAATACTCTTTTTAATTACATAATCTCCACCACTATGAAAAAACAAATACATATATATATATATATATATATTATATACATATTATGAGAAACCAGAGTCATCCTAGACTCAGAGTCATAAGAAAAAGTCTAACAGTATCCAACCATCCAACAGTGTTAAACAGTATCAAAATGTCAAGACATGGCCCTATATTCAGAATGTGACATAAAATTAATGTCCCAATTACAGTAACGACCCTTGTATTCTGAAAAGCGCTAGTCTCTAATGACCATGAAGGAGGTTGTTGTAAGTGTTTCATTCCAAAGAAAATAGGGTTTAAAAAAACATTGGAAGAGAAACTTTTTGACCCAAACCCAGCTTCCATTCAAAGAATTCTACAATGACCAATGGTCTCATCCCCAAGAGCTGATCACATTTAACTTCTGGCCACAGTCCCCACAGTTCTGTCATTTTTTTACAACTTTTTTACTGTTCTACAATGATGAAAATTCACACATAAAAGGATATTTAGAGTACATGTGCACAAATTTGGCCTTCATCCATTAAAGGATGGTGTCCGTTTCTGAATGCATGCTTACTATTTCCAACCAATAAAAGTATATAGAGAAAATAAAAAGATTATCAGATCATCTTGCCAACTTTCCTCTTGCTTCACTTAACAATCCAAGAGGCTGGCCAATAAAACTATCCACTTTAGGGCATCTCCAAAGGCAATGGCAATTGCAATGGCAAGAAGCGCCTTTGCAATTGAAATAGGTGCCCAGCCAGCCACAACAAGGCTCTACAATTCATGGTGAGAAATTCAGGTGACATCACATGTCACCTCCCAATGTGTCTTTCTCCTAGAATTAATAAACACAATGACACTGATTTCAGGGAGGAAAGATGTCTGTTTTTCTTCTTTTACACACCCATATACAATGATTTTTTTCAATGCTATCAACCAGCTGAAAGACTCATCCAGCTGAATTCCCTCACTTTGTGTGAGTATGTGTGGGCACCTGACTGAAGTGAAGTCTAAGGATCATCTCTACCTGACAGGCCTGCTGCACTGTGCTCTTAAGTCCTAGCAGGTTTAACTTACATCCTCCATGGCTGGCCTAGTTAAGGCTTGTTTCATCTTGGAAAAAAAGTTTACACCAGAGCTGAATGTTAGGACTGATTCAATGTTAGGACAGATTCTAGTAAAATAGAATCTGTCATTCTCTTCAGTATCAGGTTAAAACTCTAGTAGGAGGAATACTAAGAGTGAGTAATAAAAACCAGGCTAAGACCACGAAAAATTAAAATTCAAAGAAAGAAGGAAAGAAAGAAAGAAAGAAAGAAAGAAAGAAAGAAAGAAAGAAAGAAAGAAAGGGCAGGAGGAAGACAAAATAGAGTAGGAAAGGAAAATGATAAAATTTGAGATTTGAAATACAAAAATAGTGAAGATCTAGAAAACAATCAAGGTGGAGAGAGAACAAGGGTATTTTAAGAATGGAGAAAAGAATATAAGATGATTAATGACAAGAAAAATGGTTTTGAGAGGCAGAAGGGGGAGAAATCACAAGAGAAAAAGTAACATTTAAAGCAAAAATAAGAGAAAAGAAGAAAGTAAAATGGAGTAAGAAAGGAGGAGCAAAATATGAGATTTGAAATAAACTAAAATATAAAAACTAGCGAGATAATAGGCACAAACTTGAAGGAAAAGAAATGAATGTTAAAAAGTTAAGCAGGCCCTGGCTGGTGGCACAGTGGATATGGCGCCAGCCTGTGAACCCAAAGGCTGCTGGCTGGTTTGACTCTCCGTCAGGGCACATAACCAGGTCACAAGCCAGGTCTCCAGACAGGTCCCCAGCTGGAGGCAGGGGAAAGGCAACCATACATGGATGTTTCTCTCCCTTTCTTCCTCCCTCCCCACCCTTCTCTCTAAAAATAATAAATACAAATATATTTTTTAAAAAAGCAATGCAGGAGAGGAAATAATGCCAATCATGAAGAAGATCATGGTGGAATTCCTCCACAGAATCCAGTGTTTATCCCTGTTTTCTCTTTCTGGATCTGTTGCTGGTAATATCAGATGATGCCCTAGTCTGGCCCTAGGCAGTCTGTCTCAGACCACAAGTGATCCACAGTCTGTGGCTGTCTCCTTCAGTTTGTCCCCACGATTCTGCACTGCCACCTTACCATCAGCCCAGGACCCAGGAAGGGTTCATTAAATGGTGAGAAGACTGCCAGTTACTTCTCCACCTGCTTCCAGAGGGGACCTCTGCTGCAATCTGGAGGGTGGGTACCCTGTGTCTCCTCCAGGGGCACTGTTCAGTCTTCCAGGAGATGGTGGGAGTGCTTCCCCGCCCCCTTGCCACAGGCCTTGGTCTGTCCCAGATTCTTTCCGATAATGTATGGTTTCTGGAGAATTAGCTGTCTGTGTCCTGTGAGGAGCTGATCTGTGTAAAAGGGACAGCTGCTTCCTGATTGGTACAGACAGCAGCCTTCTAGGCACTGCGGCTGGGTGGGACCCTGAACACCCCTTGTTGCACCTGTCTCCAGTCTCTCAGCCCTGATCCCAAAGAACAGTGTAGCTCATAGTGTCTAGTAAAGGGTCCTTTCAGAGCATTTTCTTCTTTCCCCAGGAATGCACCCCACAGGGGGCTCCTGAGCCTGGTCTCCCTGATCTGCAGAGCCTGTAATCCCGCAGGTGTGGGTTAGGCTCACCTGTCTGTGAGGGGAACTGCCTGACTGCAGCACATCTCAGCTGTCCAGTCCCCAGCCTGCCACTCTGGCAGGAGACTTGCCCAAATTCTTCACTCCACAGTGCCCTGCTCACCAGCCAGGCTGGGTTGGGTTCTGCAGCCCCGTCAGCGCCACTCTAGCCCTTTGAGTTCTTTGTAGAACCGCTGCACACACACACATGCACACGCACACGTGGGCACCAGGTCCTTGCTGAGCCTCAAGTCTGGCCTCAGCTCCTCAGACGTGTGAGTTTCCACTAGGCCATCTACGCTGCAGCACCAAGCCCTGGGGGAGGGGCCTGTTCTCCATGGGCTACCCCTCCTCAAAAATCACTGTCTTGCCTGGGGCTGGCCACAGCCTATCAGAGCCTCCAACAGCTGTAGATAAAGTTTCTCTCTGGACCTTACCCAGACAGCACTGGAAAGAGTCCCGCAGCAATGCTGCAGCTCCAGATGGTGGCAGGGTGCTCTTGCGGCTCCCTCCAGTGATTCTCAGCCCCAGCAGGCCTGTCTCCACCCCCCTGCCCCTTGCCCCACCCCCCTCCCCCTTCCCCTGCTGTTCCTGCAGCCAGTATCTCCCAGCTGTATTTCTCCACCCCTGGGGCTGCGGCCCCTCAGCCAATCTGCAGCTGCCCCAAATCTGCGAAGCCAGAGTGCTGGGTTGGACAGTGGTGCAGGCAGTTGCTCCACCAAGGGGTGGGGGGGGTGCCTGCTCCCAAGTGCCCTGCAGGCAAGCAGGCTCTTTCCCACTCCCGCACACTCCGCACACTCTCATCTGTGTACGCACTCACTGACTCATGTTCGCACTTGCTCTCTGCTGGATCTTCCCATTGGTTGCTTTGTGGTTGAGCTGCAAGATGGGTCTGGGTCTCGGAGCAAGTAGACAGAGCCTCCAGCTACTCTGCAGCCATCTTGGATCCTCTAGTTCTTTTTTCTGGCCAAGTAATATTCCATTGTATATATGCCATCCTTTTTTTTAAGATTTTATTTATTATTCTTTAAAGAGGAGGGAGGGAGGGGAGGGAAGAGAGAGAGAGGGGAAGGGAGAGAGTCAGAGAGGGAAAGAGGCAGAGAGGGAGAGAGACATCAATGTATGGTTGCCTTTCACCTGCCTCCAGCCAGGTCTGTAGCCAGGTCTGTAGCTGGAGGCAGGTAAACGGCAACCATACATTGATGTCTCTCTCCCTCTCTGCCTCTCTCCCTCCCCCTCTCTCTGAAAATAATAAATAAAATCTATGTTTAAAAAAGGAAATAATGCTGCAATTAACATATCATTTCACTTATATGTGAAGTCTAAAACTCAAACAAAACAGAAATAAACTCATAGATACAGAGAACATTTTGGTGGTTGCCAAATGAAATGGGGGTTGGAGGGATGAGTAAAAAAGGAGATAGGACTAAGATGTACAAGTTGTCAGTTATAAAAACAACCATGGGGACATTAAATATATATATATATATATATGGAATATAATCAATAACATTGTGATAATTACGAATAGCATCCAACGAGTACTAGGTTTATCAGGGTTGGACATTGTAAATCATATAAGTTATATAAACACTAAGTTATATAAAGATCTAATCACTGTGCTGCACACCTGAAACTAATACAATATTATATGTCAACCATAATTGAATTTTTTTTTAATTTTAAAACAGAGATTTCCTGTTGATTCCAAAATATGTAAGAATTTATTCAAGTGATGCTGAGAATGAAGACCGATTTGGATGGAAGTTGCAAACTACTAAACTATATGATTCATGTACATAGACAATATGTATTCTCATATTAGCATGTAAATTAGATGAGATTCCTTTCAACTAAATCATGGAAATATACACTTCCAGTCATAAAGGCCACCAAACTGGGGATACTTGGGAAAAGGAATTAACGCTATAGTAAAACTTTATTATTGAAATGTGAACATAACTAATCTCTACCTCTACATACTCTTAAATAGTTCAGGGGTTAATTTAGGACCACATAAGAAGTCAACCACAAGTTTTAAAAATAGCTAGAATACTATTCTACAAAATTATGTAAAGCCTAAGGATTTTCATTTTTTACCTCAACTTATCAGACATAATAATTTCTACTCTGGGGACTGGCTGAGCACTGCAAGTGCCATTATTTCTGAAGGCTTCAACTTGTAAAACACATGTAGAGGAAAAACGGAGGGTATTGAAAGAAGTAAGAACTGTGCACAGCCTAAATAAATAAATAAATCTACTATTTAAGAAGGAAAACTCCAAAAAGAATAAGTTATAGTTCCAGTAGCTGAAAATAAAGTTGAGTTGTATTATTGGAGGGGGGAGGATCTGACTCAAAAACCAAATTCATTTTTTACTATGGGTTTGGCACTGTCTCTAGGACAACTTACACAAAAGTGAGTCCTGCAATACACCATTTCTGTGATATATTTCACAAAAATAGCATTCTGGAGTGCAATAAGTATTAAGAAAAAATGCTAAATGTTGCTACAATATATCTAAAATACTATCATTTAACATGTAATAATTATGTAAGCTATTGGCATATTTTAAATTTTTTGTATTAACTCTTCAAAATCTAGTATGTACTTCAAATATGTATAAAAATATGTATGAGTGTTTATTGTAGAATTTAGGTTTATACCAGTTTTACAAATAAAATGTTCTAAGTTCTGCTTCAAAAAAATATATAGGTATGGGTGTAAATGTATGTTTGCATGTGTTTGGTAATATTGCAATTCATATTACTTAAAAGAGTAATTCTTTAAACAAATGAATTAACGTAGGCATTTTGGAATAATGAAAAGAAAACTTTGTATTAATATGATTTGAGAAGCTGACAGAAGGCAGTAATTAAATGGCGAACTGTCTGGATGTGAAAGGGAAAAAAAAAAATGCACATCGGTGGTTACAAAATAGACAAGGGAATGTAAAGAAGGGGAGCAGCTTAGACAAGAACCTAGTATAAAGGAACCATGGACATGGACAACAGGTGGGATTGACTTTGGGGGGAATGGGTGGGTGGGGAGGGGGACAGAGGGGAGCAAAAAGGGGATGGATGTAATACAACAACAATAAAATTTTAAAAAATAAATAAATAAATTTTGATACAGAAAAAAAAAAGAAGAACAAAGGAACTAGAGAAGCCAAAGAACTTATATGCATGACTCATGGACATGAACTAAGGGGGTCATTGCTGGAGGGAATGGGGTACTGGGTGGAGGAGGGCTAAAGGGGGGAAAACTTAGCAAAATAAATAAAATGTATTTAAAAAAAGAATTTATCCAAGTGAACATTGTTTCTCAGTCTTGATTAATAATTTGGTAGTTGAAAGTATTCTCATCTCAAACACCTGATGCTATGATTTATGGTGAATCATTTGCAAACTTAGCAGTACATCTATAATGTACTTTTGGGCCTGCAATGTGTTTCTCAACTCTGGAAGCATGTGAGCATCACCCTGAAAACTCTCACTAAACACCCACACTCAGCACCCCATCCCCAAAGATTCTAACTTAACTGGCCTTAGATGGAGCCAGGCACTGGTACTTTTTCTATAGCTCTCCAGAAAATTCTAATATATATAGTCAAGGTTAAAAGTTGATGAGCAAAAGACTAAAATCAACAAGCTGAAATGAATTATAGGTGTTGATATATTGTAACAGTATGTAAGCCTTTGTTAAAAGACTTTCGGAAACTTCTAGAAGAAAATTGCTCTGGTCCAGCAAGACTACTGTCTCACTGCTTCCCTTACTGCTTTCTGCATGTGTCAGAGATCAGCAGCTGTTTGGTACAAATGTGTACGTAAGAGGCAGCTCAGTGTAGTAGTTAAGGACATAGCTTTTAAATTCTTGGGTTCAAATCCTTCCTCTTACGGGATTTAGTGATGTGATCTTGGTCAAGCTACTTAGTCTCTCTATGCTTCAACTTTTCCTTCTGTAAAGTGGTAATAGTAGCTCCACTTCAGAAGATCAAATGCCTCAATAAGAATGAAACACTTGCCTTAGTGGCATGGCCCATAGGAAGCTCTCCAAAAATCTTAGCTATTACTGCCCCTAAGTTATCATTAACTGAAAAATAAGGGTACACAAAACTCCAACCCTGAACTGGTTAATTCTTAAATTGGGTTCTAAACATTAAAAGTTAATCTTTCTCTATTGCAGGCCTACCAGTTAATGATAAGTTACAAACTTGGAATTCTACACAGAACTCGGCCAAATGAACAATTTTCTTTCATCATAAAGGCTATGCATTTTCGCCAGTATTTGCACATTTGAGGTCAGTTTAATTGTATGTTTACTTGCAGCATTGTTGCAACACTGTGAAGACTATAGTTTTAAAAAACGGAGCTGTATTCCCAGATATCTGTCTACTTCCCTGGCAGTTATGGTGATATTTGGAGTGTAAACATTACGTAAGCCCAAAATTTAAATTTCCATTTGTACAATAACAGGATTGATATGATGTGGATCTAAAGTGCTAGTTCAAAAATGAAAAAAATTAAAAACTGTTAGTGTGAGTATAGTGTGAGTTAGTATAGTTACTTAGTTAGCTAGTTGTTTACTTCATTGCTTGACAAAATATCATTGCAAAATGATGTTGGTGCCATGCCATTGATATGGCTTAGACTTTGATACTCTGCTGACCCTAAATTAAGGTTTTGCTTTTAATCTTAAAGGGATATTTTCTTTAGGAGATCAGAATAAAGATTTCCTTCATGTGAAACAGCAGAAGAAAATTTTCCTGCTGCTTGACGACCCTATTACTTTGTAACCTAAGGTGAAGAGGACTTGTACTCAACTTAAGTTTGATGTGATTGAATTTTGACGTGGTTTTCTTGCCAGGGAACAGTGTTTTCTAATATCAGAACTGCCTTTCCCTCGAGGCAGGTGCTTCTTTTTTAGAGCAATGGACTGCAAGCTTTTTCTGTAAGGGTCACATGTGAATATTTTAGGCTGTAGGTTCTCTTGTGAAAACTGCTAAATTCTGCTGTTATCACAAGAAAGCAGCCGTAGACAATATACTCACAAATGAGTGTGTTTGGTGTGGGAGGTTCCCAAAGGTACCCCTGTCCTAATCCCTGGAACCTGTTAAGGGACTTTGCAAATGTAATTAAATCAAGGATCCTGGATGATCTGAGTGGGCCCTGAATGTAATCACAGGTCTACTTGCAGGAGGGAAGCAGAGGAACATTTAACCCCAGAGACAGAAGGAAACATGACAACTGAAGCAAGATGGGATGCTGTTGACTTTGAAGATGAAAAGAGGGGCCACAAGCCAAGGAATCCAAGCAATGTACCTTTAGAAGCTAGAAAGGTAAAGAGAAAGATTCTCCCCTAGAGCCAAAGGAAGTGTGAGCCTGCTAACACCTTGAGTTTGACCCAGTGAAACTAATTTTGGACTTCTGACCTCCAGAACTGGAAAAGAATAAATGTGTGCTGTTTTAAACCACCAAAACTGTGATAACTTGTTATAGCAGCCATAGAAAATGAATACAGCTGGATTTCAATGAAATTTTATTTACAAAAGCAGAAAGCAGGCCAGATTTGGTCATTGGGTAGTAGTATTTCTTGCTCTATGGATCTACCATATATCATTTATCCCATTATATTTTGTGGGTCCCTATTTGAACCCATTTTCTCCAAATTGAATCTCTTCTATAGAGGCCATGGATCTTGGAGCCATCAATACTAGATTTTAGTTCTGGTTCTGTCCTTACTAGTTGTGTGCCCTGGTCACTAACTTCACTATGCCTGTTCCTATGTTCTCGGGATGGTTGCCTGAAATAAATTAGATAATGCACAGAAAACCCTCGTGCAAGAATGCTTAGCACTGCCCTAGCCAGGTGGCTCAGTTGATTAGAATGTCATCCCATATACCAAAATGTTGTAGGGTTTGATTCTCAGTCAGAGCACATACCTAGATTGTGGGTTTGATTTCCAGTCAAGGTACATATGGAAGACAACCAATTGATCTCTCTGTCTCTCTCTCCTTCCTCTCTTTCTAAAATCAATAAAAATATCCTTCTCTTCTTCCTCTCTTTCTAAAATCAATAAAAATATATTCTTGATTAATGACTTTAAAAAAATGTTTAGTACTTGCTCACACCCATATTCTTATTCCCCTCTACATTTTCATTCTTCCTAACATGTTTTACAACTTATTTATTATATTTAGTCTGTGCTATATGACTTCCCATAGGATAGAAATTATTAGAGGGTCAGACACTAAGAATTTACTTAACATTTGTTGCCTGAATGAATGTGTATTGAATAAGTACATGTGTTGCATGAATGACCTATTAATTCATCCAAGAGTAAAAGACTTAGTAGCATTAGACAGGATTACCAACTCCCACTGAGTAGTAGTATCTGGATCACAGTACAGTCAGAGAGACACATTCCAGATGGAGACAGATCAATTAGACAACCTGGATGAAGAACACACAAATGGCTCTAAACTGCCTCCTCTAAGGGCCCTCCCACCCACACCCTGGAAGACATACTTTTCTTGCTTGCAAACCTAGTTTCTTTCACATTGTCTCCTTTCCCTCAGGCATTTCAGAATGGAAAAAGCATGTTGGGTCCTGGGATGTGGGATACCCCACCTCTGCAGCAGTATTTTCCTGAAAGCTTAAGAGAGAGTATATTTCACTCTGGGAATAATTAATTAGAAATATAAATTAGAATTTTGATAAATTATTTAGCATTATTAAAAGCAGTGCCTTTCACTGAAGGAAACTTTACTAGAATATGTTCCAATCTTGTTTTTATCTTTATTTAATAATACTTAATGATTGTATTAAATGAGAAACTTGACCATTATTGTGAAGAACACTGAGATAAAATTAAATAGGCTCTAGTATTGGGCTTTGCCACTAATCAGCCCTATGGTTAGACACATGTCCTCCTTGGACCTTCATCTTCACATTTCTTATAAGAATTGCTGCATCACTAAATATGATTTTATAGCCCCTTCCAGCTTTATAACTCTGAATCACATAATAAAATTAAGGTTATAATTGTTAATCAGCCTGACTTACATAAAAATTATACACAATAAACATTATAGGAATTGTCTCTGTCCTTGTGGAATATAGTACAAACACTTAATGTTTCTATAGAGACTTGAAAATTTCAAGGTATTAGCATACTCTCTTATTTTATCCTAAATTCATCTGGCATTAACAGGAACAAGTTAATTGTTACTGTAAATAAAAAGGATTGCATGCTTAGAAATAAATAAGAGACTACAAGCTAAATACTGTTGTTAAAAGCAGTTAGCTAAATGATAATATTTTAAAACACTTATTTAGTAAATTATTAAAAGAAGGGGTGAAAGATACCAAACCTAAAAAACATCTAAAATATTTTGAGCATTATAAAAATATCCATGTGCAATTTATAAGTCATCACTACTTATACACACATACATACACATTATCAACTGGCAAAGGTGTGAAGAAACTACTAGCTTGTAAAATGAATCACATTGCTCTTTTTTTAAAAGATTTTATTTATTACTTTTAGAGAGATGGGAAGGGAAGCAGTTAGGGAGAAAGACATCAATATATGGTTGCCTTTCTTGTACCTCCAGCTGGGAATTTGGCTGGAGACCTGGTTTGCAACCCAGGCATGTGCCCTGACCGGGAATGGAACCAGTGGCCCTTTGGTTCCCGGGCTGGTGCTCAATACACTGAGCCACAGCAGCCCAGGGAACATTGTCCATTTAAAATATCTTGGCCTATCCTGGTTCAAGAGGACAAACTATAGCTCATTTCACACTTTGCTCCATGGAAGAAAATTATCACTATAAAAAAAAAAAAAAAAAAAAAAAACTTCAATTTTGTATATTTAATGCTTAGGCATCTTTTAAAGCTCATCCCAGGTGACAATTCCACTGGGAAGATTCCCCTCACATACCCATAGCCCAGGGTCTCTTCCTGTGTATGTTTACAGAAAGAATAAAAATGACAAATTGCCATAAATTCAAACACAGGATAAAAAGTGTTGCTTTAGTTATCTAGAAGACAATGGTTTACAATTTCAAAACTAAAATAGATGCTTCTGGAAATGATGGCCATTCAACTAGAAATATTAACAAAAGGCTTCCAGTAAGAATTTAGTATATGATAAAGGGATACTTCAAATCACTAAGAAGCATGAATTATCTGACAGTTTATCTTGAAAAACTGAACAATTATATTTAGAAAAAGAATTGATTTATATGTCATACTAAACAACCAAGTACATGTAACAAATATTTAAACTTACTTAAAATAACATATATTTATATGATGTATCTAGGCCATGCCAGAATAATAAAAACAACAAAGAAAGGTTAAAAGGCCACCTATTATTTGTTTATTAATAATAGTACATTAAAATTAAAAGTAATTGGAAAAGTAAAAGATTATTTTTGTCACAGAGATAGAATATTTTAACCTATAAAATATTTTACAAATCAATTAGAAAAGCAAGTAAACAATCCCGATATTAAAATGGTAAAATATAATAAATATACAGTTTACTGAAGTAAAAACTGCAAATGCTTGATCAATATATTCTAAACTTCAGCTTTACTTGTAATTAAAAATATGACTTACAGTGACTATAGACAAAAATGTATTTAGTTTTTCAAATATTAAAATATAGTAATAAGATTATATTTGGAAGCATATAGAATAAAAGTAATGTCATACATGATACGGTTTCTTCCAGACACTTCCAGTTGTAAGAATTTACCCTAAATATGAATATGAACTAAATTTCATCCAGTTTATGTATTTATTGTTTGTATGAGTAAAAAACTAGAAGCAATCTTAAAACTCAAACATAATGAACAGATTTAAAATTACCTACAAAAGTGTTACATGATAGTAGACTAATATGGTCATTTAAATAGCATTACAGAGTTTTTATTTATATAAGAAAATATTAAATAAAAATATAGATATTTCAATAGCATGCATAGAATATTCTTACTTTAACATTTATATATCCAAATATACGTGTATACTATATATACGTATATACACATACATATACACACATATTTTAGTGCAAGGCACAGAAATAGTGTTTTCTGTGTTATAGAATTGAAACTGTATTTTGGGGTTGTGTGTATTTGTGTGATTTATGGTATTTTGCAATTATTCTACACTGAATACATTAATTTTATCATCAGAAATAAATTTTCAGTAAAGTGTGCAAATGTTTATGCTTTCAGGCATTTCTTCAGCCTCCCTCCCCAGGCTAAACTACAATGTGAAGGATGTTTGTATTGGCAGATTGAGATCTGAATTGTGTACACAAAGGTAGGAAAAGGTGGAAATAATGTTGATCCAAATTTTTTTGTGGGAAAGGGATAAACTGCAGTGGTTAAACATGCCTTTAAAGTTAATTAGGCAATTATTAGCATAAAGAAGCAAAGGGTCAAAGTTGCATACTTTTAGAGATAAAACGTAAAAGACCTTAAAAGGAAATGATCACAAATTCCAGAGCCAAGACATTAGTCCCTGGTTCTTATAACTAAAATGGTCATCTTCTGATCATTTTAACTCATGTTTCTTTATCCAAGATGGCAAGGAAGGAAAACATGCCTGTTACTACCTATCAAAAACAGATAGATTAAAAGGATAACGTGGGAGTAAAGAGGTTTGAATTGACTTAGAGGTTGCGTGATATTTTAGAGAAAAAACATGGCTTTTTGAAGCAAATAAACCTATGTTCAAATACTGACTTGGGTGACCCTGGACCCCTAATCTTTTTGAGTCAAATGTGTCTTTCTATGTAAAATAAAGAAGAATGTAGTCAGTTGGAAACATAATCATTGTGTCTCAATTTATAACCTCTGGCATTCAGGAGGAAGACTGTGATTCTTACTAACCGCAATCCTATGAGGCTTTTGCTTAAAAGACATCTGTCTTCCAGCCCTTACCTTGTGGCCCAACCAAAATGCAGTTTTCCCTCAGGCAAACGTCCCTGGACCTTAGACATCAGAATAATTTTTCAAAAGTTGCTCAATCTCTTTTAGAGACAGAACTCTAGGTGAACTCTGTAGAAAACTGTTTCAAAGGGTGCGGTGTGGCGTTAACTGGCAGTTACCCAGAAAACGAGGTGAACTTTCTTGAGTTAGGCACTTTGAACTCTCTGATCATTTTCCATTCTGTCCTTTCAAACTTAGATGATCTGGGAAGCTTCTCTTTCCTGTGGCAAACACTATTAGGCACATGAGGAACAGAGGTCACCTTTGCCTAGTAACTTAATTCCTTAGTTGAAACAAATTTATTTAATAATCACAATCAAATTTTAGACAACTTCCTTTTTTGAGAAAGTGCAATTCAGTGATTACGAGGGCAATTAGCTCAAGGATAAGCCTTAGCATATTGCATTTGGCTAGACTGGTGGTAACACCATCAGGGAATAAACATAATCATGCTCCAGACAGATCCACTATTCAGACATCAGATGATTTTTGCATCAACAGATGACATCATGATAGGCCTCATTTAAAAAGACTAATCACTTAGTGAAAACCACGTTCAGTCCTGCTAGATTATTTGCATTGTGCTAATTTAATCTCACCCATTAATTGATGGTGCTGACATTTTAGCCAGTCCGAGCACAAAAAGAAGATGACGTATATGTATGATCTAAATGCATCACATCAAGATGACTACATGGTCTGTATTCAGAGGAATTGAAATAGTTTAATATTATTCACTACTCCAGAGTCATGTAACAACAGGCAAGATAGAAATGGTCCGAAAAATGTCTTTTGAATAAGAGAAAATGTTAAGGTATACCTAAACCTTATAAACTGCTTTTATTTCCATTTCTTGAGTATCACTCTTTGCCTGGTAATAAATTAGTTTTTGTTGTTGTTGCTGTTGTTTAAAGATTTTATTTATTATTTTTAGAGACAAGGAAAGGGAGAGAGGGAGAGAGACATCAATATATTGTTGCATTTCACCTGCCTCCAGCTATGGACCTGGCCGGAAACCTGGCTTGCAACCTACTTATGTGCCCTGGCTGGGAATTGAACCAGTGGCCTTTGGGTTTTCGGGCCAGGGCCTTATCCACTATGCCACCAGCCAGAGTGAAATTAGGTTTTAAGAATGCCAACACAGATAATGATAGAGTACTTTATTTCTATGAACTATCTTAAATCTAAACTATATATGTAGGAATAATGAACATTAAGATGTTTCCATAAACACTGGAAAGAGGTTAAATGTGACCAAAGGAATAGTCCAAGTCATAGAGTACTAAGCAAGTGTCTTAGGATCAATACCTAAGCACTGAAATTGAGTCCAGGGTGATTGGTATCATCTCTTTCTTACAGTCTTCAGATGAAAGCCTCTTTTACGAGCTAACCCCAACTGACATAAGCAGAGTCTTAAAAACAGCCTCTCCAAGTATCCTTTCCAGGTTTGGTGACTTGTCTATGTACCCATTCATATATGTGTGTGTGTATGTCTATGTATGTGTACAGTGTATACTTACCTATGATGCTAACACCATTGTTTAGAGAGTAAAAATTCTGCTATCTGTGGGCTTAGTCTATTTGAAGATAAATAATCAAATTAACTATATTTTGCCTTAAGGTTGCTATTCTTTTAGTGAATATATGTAGCCTGGTGGCTTAGTATATTCCTTTTTTTTGTCTAACAAGTATATCTACATCCAAATAGCTTTTTTTTTAAAGAAAGGACTATCAAAGGCTATGTCACAGTGTGCCTTGAGTGATGCCATTAACTCAAAATACTGTTAATGAATGGACAACAGGTGGGATTGACTTTGGGGGGAATGGGTGGGTGTGGAGGGGAGCAAAAAGGGGATGGATGTAATATAACAACAATAAAATTTTAAAAAATATATTGTTAATGAATGTTTTATTTCTAGTTTTCCTCATAGTATCTTGCATTTGTGTAACTTTTTTGATTTTTACAAAGTCTTTTCTTTAGTAATTATCTCACTTCATGTTCACCATAATTTCTTCAAGAAAGTTGAGTTCAGGTGTAATTTTCTTGTTTTGAAAACTTGAGAAATTAAGGATTAGAGAATTTAAGTGACTTGCCCAAGATCACAAAACTCATAAAAGAATATAAATAAGGATTTTCTTTAGGTTTTCTAACTGCAATTCTGAGATTCTAAATCATAAAAACTAAAAGTTTAGAACTAGGACAAACTTGGGTTGATATCTACTTGTTTCTCTTATCAGCTACTTATTCTGTTCATTTTTTCACTTGTGAGAAGAAAACAATAAGAACAGCTCCACAACTGTGTTAAATTTGTTACAAACATTAGATGAGATAATACAAAGACCCTGGCTTATAACCAGCATGAAATAAATAACCGATTTCATAGGTATTGAAGCGAGATGTGTTTGAACCAACCCACCCTAAACTCAGAGCTTTATAATCACACTACATTTTGTCCCCCAAATTCACCTGATTGCCTATTCAGAATACAATATTTGACTTAGTAAGAATAAAAATAAGCTCTTTCAAATTCTCAACAGATTGAGAAAGTGTTTATGGTTCCAATAGCATTCTGTGGCCATAATTTTAAGAGATTATCTTGCAATTATTTCATTAAACCTTCCCATGCCATGGAAATTTCTCTGTTGGCTACCTCACTTTATTCAACTTTTAAGTTTCCTATGACTCCACCATGGTAACTCTCTAAGTTGTTTGTGTGCAACCTGCAAGACTCAACCGGGTAACTAACACCGTGGGTTACATTGCCTTTGTACCCCTCATTGCTTCTTGCACAATATTAGTTGCTCAATAAACATATGGTAAATGAGATCAAATAGGAAGGGTAACTTTAAGTGTATTACAACATGTCACATGGCATATAAAGAATAGTTAAATGTCCCTACCTTCCAATTAACACAAACACAATTAAGACTGGCTTTCATCACTGGTTCGATTCCCCAGCCAGGGCACATAACCAGGTTGCAAACCAGGTCTCCAGCCAAGTCCCTGGTTGGAGGCAGGTGAAAAGCAACCATACATGTTTCTCTCCCTCTCTGTCTCTCTTCCTTCCTCTCTCTCTCTCTGGAAATAATAAATAAAATCTTTAAAAAAAAAAAGACTGACTTCCCCCTTAAAACTCATAAAGCCAATGCACATTTCTCTTTGTAATGCAAAATAGCATTCAAAATAAACAGAGGACATTTGTTAACATGTCCAAAATATGTATAAAAATCACCTTAGCTGATAGGCTAGATAATTCCTGATAAATGACACAGGTTTACAAATTCACAGCACAAGAGAATTTTAATACTAACAAAAGAGAAAGCCAATATTGTTTAGGCAGGAATTCTTAGAAAGAAAATGTAAAATACAAGAGAAAGTTTAATCACACATAACTGAACCTGTGATCTTATGTAACAGAAATATGCATGGAAATAATAATCCAAAACCAAAGATGATGAGAAGTGATTTTGAGTTGATTATCTTGTAAGCCACTTATATCACGTCTATCTTGAAGATGTCATAAATAATAAAATGTAAAATGAAGATACAAAAGCCCCAAATAGCCACTGCAATTTTGAGAAAGAAGAACAAAGTTGGAACAATTACAATAATTGATATCAAATGTTATTATAAAACCATAGTAATCAAAACAGCAAGGTATTAGCATAAAAACAAACATATAGATCAATGGAACGGAACAGAGAGCCCAGAAATAAATCCATGCCTTTATGGTCAATTAACATTTGACAAAGGAGGCAAGAACATACAATGGGATAAAGATAGTCTATTCAATAAATGGTGTTGAAAAACCTGAACAGATACATGCTAAAAATGAAACTAGACAACCTTCTTACACCATACACAAGAATAAACTCAAAATGGGAAATGGGACAGACTCATAGATGGAGAGTAGATGACAGTCAGGTGAGGAGGTTAGAGGGTGAATGGATTGAGCAGAAAGGAAAATGGACTCATGGACATGGACAATAGTGTGGTGATTGCTGGGGGGAGGAGGATATAAGGGGACTATAGTGAAAAAAATACAATAAAGATTAAATATTTTAAAAAAGAGTAAACTCAAATGGATTAAAGACTTACATGTAAGACTTGAAACCATAAAAAATCCTAGAAGAAAACACAGGCAGGGAATAAAATATACTTATAAAAAAGGAAATGGAAAGGAAACCACAAAATGAGAGAAAATGTTTATAAATTCTTTGATAGAGGACTTATATCCACTCTTCCAACTCAAAAATAACAACCCAATTTCAAAAACAAGCAAAGGATTTAAATACACATTTCTCTAAAGAATTGTACAAATTGAAAGATGCTCAATATCATTAGCCATTAGGAAAATAAAGTACTGATACATAAGATAATACAGATAAACCTGAAGAATCTGGTCATGAAAGACAACACAATGTATGATTCTACCTATTTAATATATACAGAATAGGCAAAGCCATAGAGACAGAAAGTAGACTATTGATTCCTAGAGGCTGTGATGAAAAAATAAAGAGTAATTGTTAATGGGTTTAGAGTTTCTTTTGGGGTGATGAAAATGTTCTAACATTACATACGGATGGTGTTTGTACAACTCTGTGAATGGTTTTTAAAAATCATGAAATTGTGTATTTTGAAATGATTTTGTTTACATATCAGTAGCTATTAATTTTTAAAAGACTAGCAAAACATTGATCCTGTCAATTCCCACAAAATGAAGCTTAATTAACAATAATAATAGTAATAATTTAAGGTGTGAAGCACCATTCTTACTATAATTCGTTTTCTTTTTTTTCTAACAACCTCCACCCATCTTTTTCTGATGTTCACTATCATCTAAAGATCTGGGACTTGATTAAGTGAGTTATAACAACCTCTCCACCTCATCATGTAAATTAGGATTAGACATTTTTACAATTGTGGCCAACAAGTTTTTGAGGAAGAGAAAGTATGATGAAGTAATTTCTGGAATAAATTTTTCTTGCACATTATTTTAGTTTTTAGGGCTGCCATAACGAAGTATAGTTAATTAGGTGGCTGAAACAACAGAAATGTGTTTTCTCACATTCCTGAAGGCTGGAAGCACAAAATAAAGAGTTGAGTGGGGTTGATTTCTTTTGTGGCCTCTCTGCTTGGCTTGTAGATGGCCATCTCCTCCTTGGGTCTTCTTCATATGGTCTTCCCTCTGTGTGCCTGTCTTAATTTCCACCTCTTACAAGGACGCCAGTCATCCTAGAATATGGCCACCCCAATGGCCTCATAACCTCTATGAAGACCTTATCTCCAAGTATGGTTATATTCTTTGGTATTGGAGGTTAGGACTTTAAGGAGTCACAAGTCAGGCCATAACACATTGAAAGAGAAACCCAGAAAAAGGTCTTCCCCACTTGATTATTTAAACATTATAATATCTAGGTGTAATGTCTAAAGGAAGATAACCTTATGGATGACAGAACAGTGGAGAAAACTGGGACCCTCCTGATATCATTAAATCAAGCATCTCTGACCTAGGACTTCTTTTATAAGAAGTAATTACTTTTCTTATTTTTTAAGCAGTTGCAGTAGGATTTTTCCTTCTGCTGCAGTATCTAATTCATATAGGTAAATACTGTTATTTTCCTTTTATACATAAAGAAACCTAGGCTTAAACAAACTTGTCCTTAGTCTCACAATTTGTAAGATGAAAAACTAGAATTTAGATCCAGACATCTAACGCCTGCACAAACAATAAACAATTAATTTCCGATGTAATAATATTCTCTCTAATGTTCATTTTTCATTTTTCCTTTTATGAAAGCCTCTTGTGGAAAATTTAAAGAAGTAAACAGTAGAATCTTACTGGGTGGATATTCTAGGTAACTAGAATAAAAAAACTGTCCAAAGGAATATAAAGTTGGCCATGAGAATATTTTAGGGGAATATATTTAAAGTGAGTCTGAAAGGTAAAAAATATGCACTCACCCCTGGCTGGTGGCACAGTGGATAAGGCCCTGGCCTGTAAACCCAAACGTCACTGGTTCAGTTCCCAGCCAGGGCACAGTACCAGGTTGCAAGCCAGGTCTTCAGCCAGGTCCATAGCTGGAGGCAGGTGAAAGGCAACCATACATTGAGGTTGCTCTCCCTCTCTGCCTCTCTTCTTTCCCCTCTCTCTAAAAATAATAAATAAAATCTTCAAAAAAATATGCACTCAGTATAGACACAAAAAGTCACTAAACTGCTTAAGAGGAGGTTATCCTACAAACTGCCTGATTTACAAATCATACTTCCGCTGACAAGTCTCTGCAGATCATTTAAATCTAATCTTGTTCTTTAGTATTAGGGATTGCAAATCTACCTTCCATTTTCCAGTTGGTTTTAATTATATAGTTTTCCATTACTCTATATTTTTCTGATTGCAAATTAAGCCTCTATCTCTTAATTCTTAACTAGTGAAGAAATGAGTGATTGTTGTTTTTTCAAAACTTCCTTTACATGTTTGTGTCAGATGCCCTTAGTACACTCTTCTGGAATTAATCCATTCACTCTTCATGACCATAAATACCTCCTTGTCTTATCATTTTAAATTCTTCTTAGAACTTTTTTTTTTAAATAAAAGTTTTATGTACTGTCTTTCTTCTTCTGAAATGGAATAAGGGAAAGAAACAAGGAAAGCCTATTGTTCACTCTTTAAAGAACGTATTCCTAATAATTAGAATCTTTGTTTTCTAAATCCAAATCCTTCAGGTTAATACCTTAGTTTGACTCACATCTGGAATGCTTCACTGGCAGTGTGAACTCAAGGTTAACACCAATTTCCCACCAGTACCACTCAGCTGTGACCATGAATAACACCTGACTTAACAGAAACCACTTATCACACACCAAAGTTAAGCAATATGTTAAAGGAACCGGCTATAGTAGAGGGACTCGGAGCTGAGGATGACTCACTTGGCTCACAGATTCTCTGCCTCACTTTCTGGAGATGGTTTGCTTTGTTCTATTTTCTTCGGAAATGGTATATATGGTGAAGGTAATAGCTTTCAAGAGGGCTTGTGTACTTTCACTCTCCTTGAACTTCATCCTTGCCATGAGAACAAGCCAGGCCTGGTGGAGGATGAAAGACCATGTGGAGCACAGAAAAGTCATCCATTTCAGCTAAAAGTATCTTTAACCAACTAGCCCCAACCTGACCCACCAACTGGCTGCAAATCCATGATTGAGCCCAGCCAAGATCAGCTGAGCTTCGCCTAGACCAGCAGAATAACCCAGTTAATCTGAACTTCATGGGCAAAAATAAATGTTCATTGTTATATACCGTGGCATATTGTGGTTATTATATAGTATTAGTAAGCATAAAGGGTTGATATTTCTAACTACTAATTCTTGAATGCTCCCTTATGCACTACATACAGTTTCTTAGGTAAACTTCCTTATTTTCTGATCATGATAGCTTGACATTCTGTTTCCCATTTCATTAAAAGTTGTGACAGTCATTTCTGTCCTTAGAGAGGAGAGGGGCTGGGTATTTTGACTCGCATACAAATATACCCAGCAGCCAGCCAGGCTCCAGTGAGTGTCCAAGTAAGACTATTAATAGTTGATGGCCAGTTTCCACAGGTTGACCTCACTTGTATATCCACACTGCCTCATGGCCTGTTAATTTTGCCAGGCTCCATGCTGTCACAGACTTATCCATGAAACCACAGCAAGTATTGTCTACCCTTTGACCTCAATCAATTAGTAGGAACATATGGTGTCACCACCCCAAGCTTTAATCTAGAGGGATGTTTCTTAGCCAGTAGAATGAGAGTAATCACTGCCCCTTGTAACGGCAACAACCAGTTGACAAACAAGATTCATCTGCTGACTTTAAGTGAGAGCATATTTTCCCTCCCACATTTGTATTTCAAAATAAATAAATAGGCAAAGCAAAACAACACTATAAGTATAGACTCATAATATTTAGTTTTCCTGGAATATGAAAGCCTTTGGGTGAATTAAAATAAGTAGCCACCTCTACTTCTGAAACTTTTCAAGAAGACCAAAAATTCAAAGCACTGGATTGTCATGCTTTGACAATTGCTAGTTAAAAACACAGGCTTCGGAGAAGGATGACTAAACAAAACAAAACTCTAGCACTTAAGATGGTTGCAAATTAACTGCCTCTGAGACTTGTGTACAAAAAGGCTAGCCTATTTGGCTCAAGTATTCAGATCAATCAGATAAAAGCAGGATGAGCCAGGGTCAGCTGAGAGGACTGTGAAGGGAGACTGTGAAGGAAATTCAAGGAGTCTTCCTTTGTGGCACCTTGATGAAGGATTTCTGACCTAACACCAGCATGGGCTCATAATAGATTCCTGAGAAATTAGTCAGTGGAGAGGAGAAAGGTATATAGCTAGAAGACAGAACCCAAAAAGAAAGAGTCAGGTGCAAAAAGCGTAGTGTGCTAAAGCAGAAAAACAGGAACAAAAATCAAGAGAGAAGGTTGTCCAGAGATTCGAAGGTTGTCCAACTGGAGTAAGGAAAGGAAAGGCATGAGCACGTTGTACACTGATCAGCAACAAGTGAGAATGCTCATGGCCATGCCACACAGGATAGAACACCCGTAAGAGGCTCAGTCACCTTCAACCCATTATCTGAAAATAGAAAACAAACCACCATGAATGAAGCCGCCTAGTTTGAAGAATAGGTCAGTTTAGTAAACTTCAAACTCTATACCTTGCTAGTTATGTTTTGGGCTATGAGAATATCGCCACCATGGGACTGTTACAGCTATGAGAACAGTAACAGCATGAAGCTTCCTGGAACCAAGTCCCCAGGTAATCTCTTCCTCTGACATAACAGGCTGTTACTCAGGACTGAGTTCCATCACTGCAGGGTGTATCCGTTCCCATTTCGGAATCCTCTCTGTCATCTGTTCAAGATGAAACGTAATTCAGCTAACTCACTCTTTGGTTTTCTGCCTTAAAAATTGGACCATGAGTTACGTATGTGACCAAATAGCAAATCTCAACTTCAGGAGGCTTTGTGAATTACAAACAGGACAATACTTGACATGTTATCTCCAAACAGAATTCATCAGAGTTACAAAATCTAAAGTATAGATTCAAAATCTGGTGTTGTATTTGAAAAAATTAAGTAATAGCTGTATGCCACGATAGATTTAATTTATTTTATCGCTTCCCTTTTCTATGGCAAATAACACTTTAAATATTAAACACACATTTTATTTTTAAAAATTAAATGTATTAAAAACTTAATTATAAAGCTGTCAAAAATAGTACATCATATTTCATGCATATATTGGTATGTTCAGATCTACCAAACTAAAACTATAATTTTTTTGAGAAAATTGTCATTGAATCTTACTAGATTCAACTTAAATATAGTTGTAATCTTGTGCCTAACTGGCTTGAGATCAGAATTTGTATTATTCTTAATTTTGTAAAAATCATCTGGTTATGTTAATAATCTCATAAAACATATTTTATTCACAGTATTTCTGAAGCTTCTTTAAAATGTCTTATCATTTACTTAAATAAGAACGTATCTAGCATCATAAAAATTAAAACAAAAAATTCAAGATATTTTTCCTTTGTTGAACAAAAAAAAATTAAGATTTTTAAATAGTGCCCTTGTCTGTTTGGAGCCCTTCCATTTCTTGCCCAACAAGAGAATTCAGCTGCTGGGTACTAAAAAGAAAACAAATTTTACTCCAATGTTTTTCTCCTGACTTGGTTTACAGAAATACACATAATTCCAAAGGAGGCACTAACTCATCCTATACGCAATAAAAAGATGTTGTCTTAAAAGCCCATTAAATTTGAAGTTTGCTTGAGAATACTAAAGGATACGCATAAGAGGAACTACAAACCATTATCTCTTTCTTAAATGATTTCTTTCTCCTTTGGCTGTCAAAGTTATGCATGCTGAAAACTCAAACCACTGACGCACAGCAGTCAAATAAAACAATCCCAGACAATTCAGGTTTCCGTGGGGCCCTCCACAAAGCCAACAAACTTTCATCAGAGCCAAGGTCTGAGTAGGAACATGTTTTGCGTAATGCCTTTGTGGTTAATACGATGCCTTAATAAAATTCTCCAAAATTATTTCTCCAGAATTAAGTAATCTAAATAAAAGAGGCAAGAGCTGGTTTGCAAGTTGACCATTACATCACTCATTTCCCTGTTGTTAGGTAAACATTTCTCGACCTCATTTATAGGATGATAGAATGTACCAATGAATTTTTACAAGACATAAGTTGAATTTAATTGATATACTAAATGCAGTAAACATTCATATTTGAGTGTACATGCACAAAATGAAAGAAGGCTGGATAATTTTCTAAATTCCAAAAAATGAGAAGCTAATTAAAGGTAAAATATTTATCTGAATTATTTCAAGAGGGTTAAAATTACATTATAGATATCACAGCATCTATTTCAATTTGTCTGTGATAAAGAAAAGAAAGACAATAAATAGCAACATTCAAATTTTCAAGACAATAAACTATTTGAGTTTTTCTAGGGAGTAATATACTTTTCTAAGTGACTAGTTTGTGTTTGTGTAATCAAGTAATAAGAATAAATATAAACCATTTCCATTTATATTCAAGATTAGAAGTTTGAATGTACAGTTGTTTGATTAGTAAGACAGGTAGGTAATAGATAGTAGGTGGACAGGCAAATGATAGATGAAAGACAATAGGTAGATCATTGATAGATGGTAGATATAAAACACATTAAAATAAAACTTGGTAAATACTACAAACTCAGTATCTGTAAACCAGTAAATTACGTAATATATGCCTCGAAAATAGAAGTTTGGGTTTACATGACCTACTGTGAGTAGTCTAGAGTCCTCAATTTAATGGCTTAACCTCAATACTTCTTGTCTTCTCATAACTACCCAAGTGTGAATTGACTTCTTTTGTTTAATTGAAAATACTTCACCTGAGATCCCTGAGGTCTTTCCCCTCAGCCCCCTAAACACACACATGGTACATACACATGGTCGCAAGTGAAAAAGCAAAACCAGGGGTCCCTTCCTCTTGGTTCTCTCTTAGCCTGGAGGGGCAAAAAAAAACTCACCCATTTTAAGGCTTTGCTGTTCATTCCCATAGGCAGAGAGGTTGTTAGATTAGAGAAACCAGAATAATCACTGGACCCTATTTCAGATAATCACTGGACCCTATTTCACTGGGAGGGAAGAAGTTCAGAGTGGCAGTTTTTTGCCTTAAAGGAATGAGCCACCCATCCCCCACCATGCCAGGCTTCATTTTCTGCCTCTTCAGTCTCTAAGAGGACTAACAACTTTACCCACAGTCTCGTGGGAGGAGCCCTAGCCTTCCTCTTTTAATTCTTTTCACTGTATCTCTCTTCCACATGGCTTCAGAAATATTCCTTGCATTTCTGGACAGTCTGGGACATTCCTCTTGGGTTCCTACTATCCATGAAGTAGAGAGCACATTGGCAATATCCAATGCCCAAAGTTTATAATAACATCCACAAAAAGCCACCATGCTATTTTTGCATACATTTTTCACAAATGCTAAACAATATTTTTATTTCTAGTTGATTAAATTGTTTCACCTGCATCTACATTGTAATATTTTAAGTATCTCTAATTGCAAATGTTTACTTTTCATGTTGTCTACTGGAATAACTGTTAGGAATATGAGGTAGGGTTTGGTGCTCAGTGCTTAAAATCCACCTGACTCCTGCAGGTTCTCAACCAAGGATTGTAATTTGTACCCTACCCCTACGGCCTTCTGATAGGCTTTCTATCTACCTGCTTCTCATGAATAGCCCAGAAGTAGGGCAGATGGAGCCTGACATACCCACAGCCTCTGATAGAAAGAGAAAAGAATAAAGAAAGCAAGCAAGGTGAACAGAGGAACCCTAAAAGAGCCCAGCTTGATCTTTTTCCTAGATAAAGATTTCAACCACAGGTTGACAAATTAATATTCAAAATGATTATAAGCATCTAAATTGCTTATATATGTGGTAACTTGGTTATTGAGATTATTTTGTCCAGTCACAGCTAAGGATCAAAAAAAGAGTTCTCAGTTTTAGACAAGCCCTCACTCTCAGAGTGTAAAATGTGTACACAGGCATGATTTGTGCCATACAGCATATCATGAGTAATTCAACTTTTTGTGAAGGAAAATGTCCATTTATTTTCAACATCAGCAAATCTTGGTTCAGGTTAGAACTGTCTTTAAACAACTTACAACAACCAAGCTCATGTTTCAGGGACAAACACTTTTTCCATAATAACTGTGTTGGAAGATCAAAATGCATCTTTTGGAAGTTTAAATTTCAATGGAAAATTAAAGTTCTTATTTAGGACAGATCCTTGTAGGAAACCATGGTTGCATATAATTTGAATAACATCATTGTTCAAGCCATCTACATAAACAGCACATAGCAAAATGATGATGTTAGGGTACAGAAATATGCAGAAAAATACAGGCTAATGGAAAAGGTAGGAATAGACACTAAGGGCCTCAAGAACATTTTTTATGAATGCTAAAATTTTGAACAGAAACAAAACCATTCGTCTTTCTTAAATATCAGGAGAAAAGGATATTTTATGTTATTTTCCTCCCAAAAACTATTTTATACTTCCTGCAATAGTTCTGGTATGAGAATCATCCTTAAACAAATTAAAATAAATTTAGATGAAATGTTTTAAAACAGAAAAGTAGAGGGTGGAAAAGGCAATTATTTCTTAAACTGCATCTTGGTTTATATTATTGTTATTATTTTTTCAGGAAAATTATCAGCAAGATGCTCAATTTGGAAAATAATGATAAGCAAATGAGATCAACAAATCAAGTGCACATCCAGATTCTACTGAATACGAGACTCTCCATGGCTTTGGTGCACTAGAGAAGTGGAAGTATAGGATATTACAAAAGAACAACTCCCCGCAAGTAACTATTACAGTTTAATACAGAGGAAAAGAAGTAAATGAGTGAAGTAATACATTATAGTTCAAGATAAAGGGGATAAGAAGTCCTCAGGATGCCACCAAAGACAGATCTGGGTTTCTTCATTTTTCAACATGAAAAAATTCATTCTAAATTGTCCTATTTAAATGGTTCTATTGGTTTGCTATAACAGATCATGGCAAACTTAGTGATTTATCACAGCACCAGCTTATTAGTTGGAAGTTTTGGAAATCAAAGATCCAAAATGGGTTTCACTGAAATTAAATCAAGGTATTAGTAGGGCTAATTCCTTCTGAAGGCTCCAAGAGAGAATCTGTTCCCTTTCTTTGTCCTCCTTCTGGAAGTTTCCTTCATTCCTGGTTTCTCGATCCATTCTTTCATCTTCAAACCCAGCATCCATGGTAACATCTTTCAGTCTCTGATTTTGACCCTCCTGTCTCCCTCTTAACAGGACCCTGGTGATTACATTTGATATATATCACATTTATATCAAGATAATCTTCTTACCTCAGAATTCTTAATTTACTTACATCTGTAAATTCCCTTTTGTTATGTAAGCTACCATGTTCATATGTGTTGGGGACAAGGATGAGCCTATCTTTGGAGTTAGGGACATTATACTCCAATTTTAATCGTGCATTAGCTTTTTGATTTTTGTTAAAGAAATTGCGGACTTAATTCTGCACTACATAAATATGTGTCCACATACGTGCATGTGTGTGTGTATGCACACATATATGCACATATCCTCAAACCTACCCACCCACATATATACAACCACATAATGTTTTCTTATTTATTTCACAAGCACCAATCTGGGTTTGACATAACAGTAACAAGAAATTTTGTTTTACAGGAAAGCATGGCTTGGGGAAGTGGGTCTAAAATTATGGTCAAGGACCACAGATTGTTTCTGAGGGGTTTGCTTATAGTTAACACAAGGATTTAAACATGGAAGAAAGTCAATGTTGTTTACCCTGAGCGACTCGTTCCTATAGAGCACAGAGTCAGTTCCTTGGGAGGGGCAGCATCGCTCAGGGGCTGAGAGAACCAGCTCTGCAGGCAGCCTACGGAGCACTTAACCCCCCAGTTCTACCACTTACTAGTTCTGTGACCTCAGGAAAGTTACTTAATATCACTGCCTCTAGTTCTTCATCTATAAAACAATAACAATAATACCGCATATTTCAAAAAGGTATTGCATTTTTACAGATAAAGTACATGATGCAGGCATATTTAACGATTAGCTCAGTATTAAAAACCTTTTGTTATTGTTATTTTTCTTATTTTTGAATATTAAATGATAAATATTATTCCCTTGACTTTAAGACTACTAGATATAATAGGATTGTGAGCACCATTTAATGACATTTTTCCCGGGTGGTAGGGAGCATGATGCGGGGTCTTCATAGTTTTGAAATATTCCCCCAGTTTGGGGTCTATTGAGCATGTTGTTATTAAAATGAATAAAAATCAACCTTTAGGAAAAACTGATTTTTAATTTTAACGGAAAGGGCTCATGAAAATAATGTATTTTATTTCAGAAAATTTGTCACAGTCTGAATGGAATTAAGCTGTTGGTGACATCAAGCCTGGGACTAAGATGTGGTCAAATGGATGAGATGGAACAAACACAGGGAACTTGGCCACAGAAGCCCAGCTGCCTGGTGATCAAACAATCTACACAGAGATTCAATGAAGAATGAAAATCCCCTCAGGAGCTGTAGTTCCCATCTAAGTTCAACCTCTCAGGTGAAATAGAAGAATTGCAATAAATCACTCAAGGCATTTACAAGTAGATTCAGTCAAAAGTTACATGGTTTTAGGAAATGATTTTGCCCTGTGGGCGAGAGGAATCCCAAAGCACTTTCTGACCCCAGTGTACAAATTCTGAGTTTTATTTGAAGATGGATTTCCGTGGCACACATCCAAACAGATGGAAACTCTAGGAGAAATAAAATTAGAAATATGTGTTTCCCTTATTACCACAGTGAGGGAACTTCTGCTGTAAACAAAGCCCTAAAAGTTTCTCCTTTAGACATGATAATAAGTTATAGAAACAATGCATTAATGTTAGATCCACAGGCATGGGTAGGGGAATTTCCTTCTAAACTTAGGTAAACCACTTAGGCAAAAAGTGGGGCACTCTATTTGTTATTCGTTGCTGCATAACTAGCTGCCCCAAAATTGAGTGGCTTAAATCAACCTATATTCATTACCTCATACTTTCTATTGGTCAAGAATTTGGAAGCAACTTAGCTAGGTGGTCTCTCTTGAGTCTGTCACCAAGGTATTGACTGGAGTGGAGCTCCGGTCACCTGCAGGCTCCACTGAAGAAGAATACACTCCCAAGCTCACTCTTGCAGAGGATGGGAGGGCTCGAAGATGGGATTTTAAAACATATTTTATTCATTATTGTCAGAGTGAGGGAAAGAGAGAGAGACATCAACGCATGGTTGCCCCTCACCCTCATCCAGCTATAGACCTGGCTGGAGACCTGGCTTGCAACCTGGTTATGTGCCCTGGCTGGGAATCGAATCAGTGACATTTGGGCTCACAACCACTGTGCCACCAGCTGTCTCTCCTAAGCTTCTCAGTGGTGCTGCTCCACATCTTGTACGTTGACTTTCACCAGAGAGCAATCAATCCACGAGACAAGACAGCGTCCAAGGTATAAATTAGATTTTTTAATAGCCTAATCTCAGAAGTGACATCCCATCCCTTCTGCCATTTTATACCAGCCCATATTCAGTGAGTGGGGATCCACGAGGGTATAAACCCCAACAAGTGAAGCATATGGGGAACTTCTTAGTGGCTGCATACCATAGTCATACCCTGAAAAAACCCTTCTAAATTCACTTTCTGGGTGCTTAGACTTCGGTATTTTTAAAGATTAATGATTATGCCTATCAAAGATAAAGTCAGGTACTAAAGTGATTAAAACAATTTTAACCTATTGCAATAGGGTATAGAGACCTGCATGGACTAAACTTTGATTTTTACATAGGTGACTGGGTGTTTTATAGGGAGAATGAGGGAGGAAGCAGGTGAAAAGTCAATAGAGTAAGGGAAGTGAAAATTTACAAACATTTAGGTGGTGTCAATGCCAATTGGACCGACTGTGCGTGATTGCTGGCTATTATCAAAATTAGAATCCTATTCTCCAGCAAAGACTAGAAAACAGAGACCCTTTTCTTCCTGATGACACATTTTAAAGAAGAGTCTTTCAGGTGCTTGAGAAAGACTCTCCTGAACTGCAGGAAATGCATACCTATCTGAAAGAGATAGAGGAAGGATACAGGTATAAGCTCTTTTTAGTAAATCTTCTGAGAAATGGGCCTACGTCAGGTATTGGCTAGAACAAACAGTAAATTATTTTAGCAGCCTTGAGATGTCTTAGGCAAGCAGGCAGGGCAGAGTGGGATGGGGGGTGGCTAGGTTCCTCCTTAGGGATGTGGCCTTGAGCTAAGTCCTTGTTTAAGTCTTCCAACGCCTGTAGGGGAGGGGGTAGGCAAAATCATTTGTCTTCCCAGTCTGTAGTTTTTCTAGACCAAGATTGAGGCTTAGTCCAAAAGAGAGCTCAGAGGAAGGACCCTGACCAAAATTTGGCCAAGGAGAGAATCTTAACGAGATTTTAAACCCATTCATTCTTGATAGAGACACTATTACAAAGTTCATTAGTATACATGTTCAGCGGTACCTGAATGAGCACTGGCAAAAACAGAACATCCTTCTTTGTTTGTGTTACTCAGTTTTCCCCTGGTGGCTGGGATCCATCATCTAATTTATCAGCTTCTCTCTTGCCCCTTAACTCGCTGATCATGGGCCTCTCTGACTCTTGGTCCCCAAATGTGGAATCGGTTCATCTGCCAATTTGGCCGGATGTGAGAGCCAGCTGGCCACGCTCGCTGTTCTCTGCACCAGGGAGAACCCAGAGCACAGCTTCTGTTAAGCCAGCTGCCAGGCCCCAGCACACCAGCCAGAAATCTCTGAAAATTTCCAGAGCTGGCCAGCTATGCTAAACATCTGTGTTCCCGAGCCGGGAACCCTCAAACCACATTCCAAACCCACAGGGCCAACTCTCCCTCTAAGATGGAGCTCCCATTTTCCATTTTCAGGCATCTTTTGACAGTTTTGCATGTTCAGGCCTGGCCAGTGGTAACTGAAAGAAACAGGTTTTGTTCAGTTCAACCTTTTCTAGCATACATAGTTCGGTGCATTTTCCAAACCAGAAGGTTCTCATTAAAAACAGCCCAATAAGATTCTGGATTTTCCAGCACTCAGTTCCACACAGCTGAATAAGAACACATGTGGGAACACTTGATTTCTAAATTAGCTAAAGTCTACATGATAGAATAAAATGTGGTGGCATCGTCATGAGCATTTCTCTTGCTTTTTGGTGTTGATATCTCAAATATTTTGCGTGACATGTCTCACAAATAGCTGAGACTATTTTTTCCTTTTGTTTTTAGGTATTTTTCTTTTGTTCTCTCTCTCTCTCTCTCTCTTTTTTTTTTTAGCTCTTTGAGTGCTTATAGTAAACAGCCTTTTGGGAAAATTCAAGTTTTAGTACAGTAACTCCTTATATAAAATTCAGGACAAAATACTTATGAAATATAACAATGATGTCACTGTTGAGACAATATGCTTTGAAGATCACTTTGAAGATCACTGAGACCTGTTTTCAGGTATTGCTGAGCTTTAGTTTACACATCTTTGAATTTCTGCTAACATTACCCTTCTCTGGGTATTATTGTGAGGAGGAAATGAAATAACATACACAAAACCACGTAGCATGTCTATTATGTAACAAATAAAAAGTTAAATATTTGTTCCCTTTGTTGGAAATATTAATTTTTTTTAGTTCTAGGTATTTCTTAAGAAGGAGTAGAAGGAAAAGTTTTAGGTCTTTGCATGTCTAACTTTTCAAACTATTATCCTAAGACAACTTTGTAACTCAAAATATGAATTCTATCCCTTTGAGTAGAGTAGAAGAGGGAGGAAGTGAACTGCTTTTCTTCATTTCTCCGATCAGTGAATTATTTGGCCTAAAATTAGTTTTTTGTTGTGTGTCTCCCACAGAAACTAACAAAGGAAAAAATCATTTATGCCTTCCATATGATGAGATTTGATGTCTCCTTTATAAGAAATCTTAAATGCCTATTCATTCCAGTTTGGCATTAATCCTTTTTATTCTTCTTTCTCTCAGAACTGACTTTTATTAGCAGAATCTCCCAACACAATGGAGCAAAGAGGAAACTTTTCAATCAGCTGAATGTGTATGGACATTTACTATTAGAACACCATGTCTTTAAATTGAGTGAGTGAGACACTTTGGATAAAAAGAGAGGAGCAAAAATAATTTAGGGAGTTTAGCAGTTTAGTGGAAATGCCAAATACCTATTCAGTGACCAAGATTAGGCCATTTGGGCTGCAATTCATAGTGTATATCTAAGAGAAAATGACAACATGCTTCCTCAGTTAGCTATCAACCCCATTCTCCATGTGGTCATTCATTGCCAGCCAAGAGCTCTGCCAGATTTCTCAAATGAACATTCTACGCCCATTACATCTATTTCCTCTCCACCTACTTCCTCCTTCACCCCTGTAATTTGCTTTCTGTTCCCAACAATGCACTAAGGTTGTTCTTATAAAGGTCATCAACAACTTGATTATTGCCACATCTGGTGACTTCTCATTTTCTATTCTACAGGACTCCTTTGGTGTGCTTAATCCTTTCTCCTTCCAGTTCCTTTACCTTGTCTTCTATGATACAGTTTATCAACCTTCTGCCTGGCTTCTTTCTGCTTTCTGACCATTCCTGCTTCTTTCTCCTTGTTTTCTGCCCCAAGAATGTCTGTGCCTTAACTTTAAAGATCTGTTTCTCAGATTATTCCTCCATATACATTGTACCTTTGAATGGAGCTATTTTCCACACCTCCACCATGCTTTATCAAATAACAAATGTCAGTTTTAACCATGCCTTATCAAATACTACTTCCATGCTGCCAGATCCTGAAATCTTTCCATGGCTCCTCCCACTGATATGTTGCGTCCTCACTTTAGTCCTTCATCTACTAGCTGTACTAACTCTTCCCATGTCATACCTGACGGCCTTTTCACGCTTGTTGGCTGCTCTCAACCTTCTGGCCTACATGCAATTTTTAGAATTAAAATAATAATAATAATGCTGGATGATGCATCTTTTCTCCTTTTGTACAGATTGTTTTGCTCCCTCCACCTGGAATGGCCTTCCTCATTCCATGCAGCCATTTAATATCTGCTCGTCTTTCAAGGCTCAGCTCAAGTTTCTAATACAGATTCCCACATCTCCATTGGAAGGCAAATACTCCTCTTTCCTCTATTTAAGTTGATTTTGGAGACCTAGACTCCTCTTCGAAGTTGGGGATACTTTAAAAAGACAATCATTTTTTTTCTTTGCCTAGTTCCTCCAAAGCCTTGCATAACTTTTGACCCATCAGACACAATTAAAACCTCTTTGTTCAATGAAAAAGTAAATAAATAAAACAAGTAAGTCAGTAGCCCAGGCTACCTCCCTTCTGGGTTTTCTAATTTTATCTGTGTGACTGTTTCCTTGGCATGCCCCTCTCCACTCATCTCAAGTCCAGTGCTTTCAATACTTGAAGCAGTACCTCACCATGTGGACTCCACCTTGAAGTTTATTCTCTGAGAATTTCCTGTGAAGACCGGAGGCCCTGGCCAGGCAGCTCAGTTAGTTCAAGTATCGCCAGGGTTTCAGGTTCCATCCCTGGACAGGGCACATGTAAGAATCAACCAATGAATGCATAGGAGAACAACATCTCTCTCTTTCTCTCTTTCTTCCCTTCCTCTCTATTTCTAATATCTATGTTTTAAAAAAGAGCCAAGATATTCTGCCCCAAGTTGGCTACAAACTTCTTGAAAGTCAGACTCATTTACCCCAGCATTCAATAATAATTAATTAACCCACATAGGCACACACATTTGACTACCTACTTAACTAAAGGACTTATTACATAATAAACACCAAACTGAACATGTAACGTGGGGCCAACTGGTAAAGAACTAAAGCCAAATGTTTGCTCTGCCTAGAAGGTCTTCTACTTGGTTTCTGTCAAAATCCTTCTAGTGTCAAATTCCTCCGCTAAACTCTTAAAGTTCCACTTGGTAGATGGTACTTAGTAGGTGAAGAGCTAACATTAGAGTTGTTTTGAATGTGCTTTTCCACTTTTCCCACCCCATCTTCTCTCAACAGTAAGCTAGCAATGGTCACCGTTACAGCTTTCTATTACTTTTAGAAAAACACCTTGTCGAGACCAAATATTATGGCTTTTTGGGTGGAGCCCACAGAATCCATCTGAGATGTGAGGCTAATGTTCAAGAGAGAAGTGATCAGATACATAGAGAGCTGTGTAGCCATAAAGAAGCCCAGAGAAGTGACTGTTTATCCCTTAAGGTCTTGCTTTTTTCAAGAAAGGAGATGGGATGTTGTCCATGTCCATTTCTATGTACAGAAAACATGCTCCATCAGCCACTCCAGAAGGGAAGACTCAGATGAGAAGCTTGCTTCTGCCAAGCAACTTCAAATCCAGTAAAATAACTGAACTGTCTAACAGACATCCATAGTCAAAGGTCCAGGGTAACTTGCCCTCCATTTCCTATGAGAACATGTCTGCTTAATAACAATGTAACAGATGTGATAAGAGCACCAATCACAGTTCAGCCCAGGTTAAAGGTTGATGATAATTACCAGACTAAACAAATCATGAGAAATACGTCCCCAGCTTCAGTCTGGATCTTTAAATACTTAAGAGTAACTTGGAAACTAAGCTTCACTTTAACAAGCACCAGATAACTAGAACCAAATGGTTTAGCTACAACTGTCCTTTGAAGAGATTTTTTATTTTTTTATTTTTTTGGCAAGCCAGAGAAGATAAAATTTGAGAGTACAGATTGAATTCCTCCTGAAGTGTCCCTTAATTATTTGGAGAACATTAAATGATATGCAGTCTAGGTATCAATGTACTTTAGACACTCTTAGTCTGCAAACATGTGGATACAAGTCAAACATCACAGGTGATAAATGATTGTAAATGTTTCAAAGTACTTTTTCATTTTAGAAGCAAAGAAAAAAGATATTTACTGGAAAAAAAGAAAATTGACCTATTCCTCTTTTTGTTCAAAGTCTAAAAATGCATTCATCAAATAAGCAAATTTCCTAGACCTGCATAGCAGTAATTTGTAGTTAAGTCTATTTATTAAACAACCCTGTATTCCCAAGTCCCCTAAAAGGTGGTGGGGAGTAAAATTAAATAAATATAAAAGTTTTCCAAAATCAGATGTTATTTTAATCATCAAAGAGATATGAAATAGCTATTTTTTCAGGGAGAATATTTCACTTTGAGACTTCCAATTTTGTCCTCTCCATAACCTGTACAATGTGTTTTTCCTAATGTCATTTTTCCTGGCTGAGAAACACATTAACAAGAATAGAGGGTTTTTTTGGTTTTCTTTTTTTTAAGTGGAGGTGGGGAGAGCATGGGTGTTATGTCACAAGTGACTTCAAATGGAAGAAAAATACCAATTCCACATTACACTCTGAAAAGAGAATGGAAATTTAAAGATCATGTTCACTGACTTTCCTTTTGTGCCCACAGTCAACCAAGATTTCTGCGTTTGGTTAACCTAGCATTTATCCAACTAAGAAATCATTCCTTCACAGAAAATAATAACTATTCCCACACAAAAGGAAGCAGTGTGAATTTTTTACCTTTTGTCATGTTGGGTCTCACAAAAACTTGCAATGTTGAGAAATTGCACTACTGGTTCTTTCTCCTAACAACCATGTGGGGTATTTGAATAAACCCTTCTTTATGCTGACTAATATGCATAGATTCTTTCAATTTGCACAATTTGTATTGATTTATTTTCCAGCTGTATTGAGGTATGATTGACAAAAAATATTTTATGTGTTTAAGGTGTGCAATGTGATATTTTATACATTTACATTGTGAAATAATTACCACAATCAAGCTAATTAACATATCCATCACCTTACATAGTTACCATATTTTGTGTGTGGTGAGAACACAAAATGTACTCTCTTAGAAAATTCCAAGTATATAATATGACATTATTACCTATAGTTACCAATCTGTAAACTCAAGCTCCAAGACTTACTTATCTTATATTTGCAACTCAGATCAAAAATGGATTTTTTGGTGCACTGCTAATCAATATTGATATGTCCTTAGTGTTGGAATTAATATTAATGTATTAATCCTGGCTGGCGTGACTCAGTGGATTGAGCACCAGCCTGTGAACCAAAGGGGGTCACTGGTTCAATTCCTAGTCAGGGCACATGCAGGGGTCCAGGTCCCCAGTTGGGTACAAGAGAGACAACCACACACTGATGTTTTTTTCCCTCTCTTTCTCCCTCATTTGTCCTGTCCCTAAAAATAAATAAGGAATAATAAACTATTTTTTAAATAATAATATTAATGTATTAAATACTTTTATCACCTGAGAGAAGGAGGTAAACAATATTTTACCAGTTCCTAGAGGCATCATTCTTTCTTTCTCAAAAGCAAATCTCTCTTGTTGGCTCCACTGATGTTTTCTGATATCTAATTCCATGACTAGTGTTACAGCAGCATCCACCGTAGCAGATACACAATAAATGATCCAGAAAACATTTTCTCCTCTTACCAAATCACTTGTAACTCATAGCAACATCAGCCAAGAAATAAACTCCCCCATCCCAAATGCCCAGGGGCCAAAAAAATTCAGGGTGGGCCTGATGGAAATTACATCCCAAACAAGAAATATAATATTCTTAACCTCCTCAGGTTCCTTTTACTTTGGTTTACATGGGAACCTGTGTTTGTAATGGAGTTTTGTGTTAATCAGCTCCAGATAGAGACCTTCTCGCCTGTGCTTTCCCAATTCCACATAACTCTTTTTCCTAACATTTATCCAAGTAATATTTTATGCCTTGATATAATTTTTTATTGATTTCAGCCTTCTCCACTGGATTTCAAGTACCATGAAGGTAGAGATAATGTTTGTTTGTTGTTGTTACTGAGGTCCTTCATTTGGTTTTGGTTTTGTTGTTTGTTGGTTGGTTGGTTTATTTGTGTTTTTTGCTTAGTTGATTGGTTCTGGTTTTGACTTGCTTGTTAGGTTTGCTCACATTGTATGTATATTATATCTGACAATGTTCTAGAATATAGTAGATGTTTAAAAATATCCAATTTATTAAATTAGTTTCAATGTTCCCTTAAGATTTCTGGGATACCACTCTCTCACAATAATCATGTGACTCCCTTCTGTTCTTTTTCAGATCTCTCTGTCTTACAGAAATGATTTTGCTGGGTTTAACATATTTCTACAAAATGGGCTTATCAGCACACCCCTACCTGAGCAACTATCTCAAGCACTTAACTGCCTTAGTCCTTGTCCTTTTCATACAGAAACCCCATCCCTCCTACCTTTCCTTCAGACACATGGCTTGAATTTCCCTTACGTGTTAGCCTTTCTTTTCCTACACCAACCTGGTGCTTTGGAAGAAATTATGTGGGATAAATCACTCTTTGACCTATGTAACTAAATCTTCAGGGTTGTTTTAGATTTTCCAAAAAGGAAAGTTTATGCAATCTCCAAAATACAAAATTACTCTGTCACTCTTCTTACCTGGCTATGTTTCTGGCTAAAGGTGAGGAAACACTGATGAAAGCTCGTGGATTCTCAAGTAGCTTAAAGTAGAGAGTACGCATGTGAGCCAAAATTACAATGGAATGACACGGTCACTATTATGCTATTATATATGTAGTACTATGAGATACTAGGAAGAGACACATCCAGATCTGCCATAAGAGATTAGGGGAAAACACACCAGCGGAAAAAACATGTATTTTAATAGTGACTTGAGTGTTAAGTGTGCATCTGCTGGGCAGAGGAGAAAGGATACCCTGTGCATAGAAAGCAGTGTATAAGCAATAGAGAGGAGCATCTACTCAGCTAACATGAATAATTCAGCTGAGTGTGCCTGTGTGCACGCACATGTCCATGTATGTGAAGGAGCTTTAGTGGAGATGGTGGGGGATTAAATATTGAAAGATGACCGTATACAAGTTAACAGAGGCCAGCTAAATAACTTTTAATCTATCCTGTGGGTATTCAAAGCCTTTTATATGTAGTAGTAGAAAGATTTTGGGCATAAAGTGAACCAATCAGCAAAAAAAAAAAAAAAAAAAAGACTAAAAGCAGAGAGAATGGTGTAACAGTTGAGGTGAGAGGTGACACAAATTAATCCATTATTATTACAACAGAGTCAGCAGAGGAGGTTTTAAGAGGAGCATTAAGCAGGAGTTGATGATGGATTAAATGGATGTTAGGTGTAAGGTGCAGGTGGGCAACTGGGGTGAGATCCAGGATTATAAGAAGATGCTAGAAGAGTAAAATTGAGGTGAGAAGACAAATTCAGTAATGGGGCAAGAGATGGCAATAACCCCATAGCAACAGAATGCTTTTCTTAAGAGCTCAACTGAGAGCTCTAGCTAAAAAACAAAAACTTGAAATTTATCAGCAACTATATGCAGACAAAGATATAGAAAAAGGGTTAAATTACCCTTGTGGAGTGACAAGGAAAGAGGACTAAGACAAATCCCAATATTGAAACTGTGGACAGAGGAAGGAGAGCCACAAAGAACCCTGAGAAGTGGCCAGAGAACTAGAAAAGGATTTATGTAGAAATGGAAGCTAGAAGAGAAAGTGGTAAATAATATTAATGTTGTAAAGCTGGCCAGGTAAGAAGAGAACCAAAAATTTTCCATTGGCTACAATACCATGGAGTGCATTGATGGAGGCTGCTAGAAAATGTTCAGCAGTGTGGTGAGGTGTGAAGCCAAAGTGAAATGATCAGTCATACCCATAGAAGAGACAAAAATGAACTATCTAGACAGTAGCTACATAGAGAAACTGAGTCTAGAAAGAGTTTCATCTTAAAGGTAAAAAAAGAAAACCATCAAGACTGATGATAACATCAGTGGAATATAAAAAGTAGAAGATACAGAAAAGACTGGATAATTTTTGGATCCAAGTTCCCCAGGGGATTGGGTGCAGAAAAATACAGTAAGGGGAAGAAGACAGGGGGTGGTATTAACTGGGTTAGTGATGGGTGCATCTCTGCTAACCTAGAGCGAGCCAAGGGACAAGAGCTGATAAGTGTCAAGATGAGGAGCTAGAAAGTTAAAAGCATCCACTTCCAATACGCTTGGTTTTCTGGTGAAATCAGAAACAAAGGTAGTGAGGAACTGGATGGGTCAAAGCGTGGGGATAGTTGAGGGAGGGTGCGGAGGGCAGCAGGGCTAAGAAGAAGGCCCGTTTTGAGTTAGCAACTCCTGACACTAGATGACCTTGAAGCAGTGTGATGAATCTGACCTCCGGGGTATGAAATGCAGGCTGTGGTGGGGGCAGAAGCAACAGCCCGGAATAGGAGGGGGGTCTAAGACATTTCTGACGGTGCCTTATTTCTTCTATCTTTACTTCTGCCGCAGCCATGGGATGCGCCTTATCGAGGCTCCGATTTTATTTGATGTCACGCTAGAGAGAAACCACACAGTTCTTGCTTCCAGGAAATATTTCTTCTGGGAAAGTATGACCGGCATCTGTGTGCTCGGGGCTGCCCTGGCTCAGCCACGCGCCGGCTGCATCCACAATCAAGAGGATTTTTAGGCGTTTGTCTGAAACCGAGATATTTACGTCAAATCTCCAAAAATTTGTTTATCGAATAAGGTACACATACTGCTGTTACTAGGTATGTGTTCCCACACATCTGGGTCTTAGAGCACTTTGTAAATATTAATTATATCATTGGAACAGCCATCTGAGCTAAGTACTGTCATTATCCCCACCTTCGCAGCTCAGGAAGCTGAACCTTGAAGCAGTGAGGTCTGTTTACAGACCTGAAGCCAGTAAGAAGCATTGGGGAGACTTCGTTAAACTTGGCAAGCTGATCTCTCAAGCATGGGTTCTGTCCTAGCTGAGTGGCTCACTTGGTTGGAGTGTCAGCCCATACACCAAAACGGGGGGACTTGATCCTCAGCTGGGGCAGGCAGACAACTGATGGATGTTTCTGTCTCACATCAGTGTTTCTCTCTTCTTCTCCTCCTTCTCCCTCTCCTTCTTTTTCCTCTCCTCCATCTCTTTCTTGTCTATTTGAAGTCAATAAACATATCCTCAGGTAAGGATTTTTAAAAAGGTAATCTGAAGTGTGGGTGTCACCCACCACGCCAAGCTATCTTATAATGAGTGCTTCAGAAGTCACTGCGCTCTGTGGAGGAAGCTTCTAGATATTCCAATTCTTTTTTTTTTTTTTTTTTTTTTTTTTTTTGGTCACATTGTAACATTTTAGTAAGGTGGGCAGCTAACAATTTCAATTTTGTTGCCTTCCTGAAAGACTATAAACTGGGAAGTTGTGCAGCATAAAAATGGCTATATTTTTTAATGTCAGAAAATACTTCTCTGCAATATCAACCACATCTTTGACTTCACCGTGAGTCATAGGATACTCAAGGGCTCCCTGGCTGTCAGGCCTATTGCAGCTCCCTGTTTCCAGAGCAGGTGTCTGTAAAGTTGGTCATAGTGACCTTGGTTTGTTTTGGACTGAGTTTCAGAATTCATAAAAGATACTCTACTATTAGCCAGCATTCTACTTGGCAAAGTCACACACATTTACAAGCCTGCTTAGGTATATATGTGTTTAGTAAATTTGATTGTCCTTATTCTTAGCCAGTTACACATCTGTGTTTGCCTTAATTGTTATGGATCTAAGTTTTTCATTGTCATGTATATATGTATTTGTATCTGGAAATGAATATCCTCTGTCTAAAAATCAAACATACTGTTTTGTTTTGTTTTTTAAGCTAGTAACGTACTCTGTCTTCAACAGAGATGCTTGCTTGGTTTTTAAAGAAAAGGTTGTGGAACTTTGGAAGATTTATATTTTGATCATCAAGCCAAACTCTGACCACATTTTTTTAATGAAAACACCTTTGACCAAAAGAGAAAGTATCACGTTAACCTGTAGCCTTTGGATTTGAAGTCTAAACATAAGGATAATGTGTGAATGTGCTAATTATTTCCTGCTTCTGATTTAGCTACTTTTTTTTTTTTTCTGTTAGCTATAAAGAAACAGCTGCACACAAAAGGTTGTCTCCTGGTAATTAACAAGAAAGAAAAGGTGGATTTTTAACACATTACATTTTAGAATAGAGTCAAAGAAACATAAGAATGGCAGTTTCATGATGGAACAATTAGTTTAATTAAAAATAAGACATTTTGACTTGGCATATAATTGAGATATCTTTTAGTGTGATATTGGAACATTTTTTAAATTTTAAATGAAAGCTGAATAGTAAACTATAAAACTCCAGGTGCAAAAACTTTTTAGTTTTTCCTCATTGCAGGAGAGAGGCCAGTCTGCCTAAAGTATAATGTGCAACTCTAAGCAGTTCTGAGTCCTAGCTTTCATACCAGATCTGTTATTTATGTTCTTGATAGCATTTATGCAGGAAATATTCATGACCTGGAATATAGGTGAGACTCTCATTAGTAATGAATGGTCTGTATAAATACAGTAATTTATTTTTGGCAAAATCATTCATTCATTCATTGAAATTTATTTGTTGAACATCTACTATATGCTTAGTACCATGTTAGGGAACAGAGGAACGTGATATTTATTCCCACTAAGTTTCCAATGTGCCAAGAAAGATAATAATAACATGTAATTTCAAATGTAATGACATGTATTGTGAAGGGCTAACTACCATTTGCCATGGCAGTCAATACTAAGGGGGAATTAAGGCACATAATGGATTTTGTATGCTTTTAAATATATATATATATATATATATATATACACATATATACATATATACACACACACATACATATACACACACATTAGTATACATATATATAATACTCATATATATGTATATATATGTGTGCTAAAAAGCTCTACCAGCCTAATTTTAGTCATAAATTTCACCATTCATCACATTCTGTGTATGCCTTTCTACTCCACTGAAAATAGTTCTTAACTCTGATGGCATATTAGAAGCACTTTGAGAACTTTAGAAGCACACTAGCATTTGGGTTTAAGTCCACAGATACTCTGATTTAAGTAGTATCAGAGGGGCCCAGGCAGGAATATTTTTTAAAGCCTCCCAAGTGGTTCTACCACACATCCATGATCAAGAACCACCACTCTTGAGACAGAGACACCTGTTCTGCCAGAGTTTATGCCCAATTTCAGGCACTGTAAACTGCACAGATTCAATGTACAACAATATAAGTTGGATGAAATAGATATGATAAACCCTAGAAATACATTACAAACCACTTTTTGTCTTTTTTATTTTATTATATTTTTTCTATCCCCCATGCCCTCTTCCACCTCCACCTACCCCACTTCATCCCAATCACCACCCTGTTGTCTGTGTGCAAGAGTTCTTTTTTTTTAATAAGCCATTTCTTAGATAAAGAAAACCTTACTATTATGTGCCCATCACTTCTCTGATGGTAACATGAACATGATGAAGACATCCACACAATCTGGTGAGTCATTTTCCTACCCTCTCAGAGGGGCAAGAAAGATTATAGGCTAATCATTAAATAATGACAAGGAGTTTGGATTAAGAAATATTCAAATTTACCCACAGCCTATCTAGTTCACTCAATTCTCATTGCACATGACTTCTCTTCCCAGCAATGTCCCAGGTCCAATTTTCTCAGCAGCCAGCCTGCAGAGAATACCCTGTTTCTGCCACTGGACAATGCTTTTCACCTGGCCAATTGGATCAGCACTTCATGCAAGTCCAGAGACAAAACATCCAGTCAGCTAAATTCTGGGAAGAACCTAACTGATTGAACTGTCCAGATATTTTGGCTGGGAAGCAACACTCTCAGGCATCCCCCATAAACACAAATTCCCATGGAAACCAAACTAGGAAACAATGTATATTCGCTTCATTTTAGGTCCAGTGAACCTCATGAGAACTTCCCTGAGTGATTCTACATTTTTGGTGTCTAAGCCTGTGCTTTTCTCTATGGCGGGCTATCTCTTTGAGCCATTATTTTAACTCAGCCCAGATTGCACTTGCCTTGAACAGGCTCCAAGGAGTTTTCTATAGAGCTTATGTCTGTGGAACTGTCTGCTTACCCAGACTTCATAAGCCCTGGTCTATCTAGATAGGAAAACACACACGCACACATGCACACACACACACACACACACACACAATCCTGCACTGTTATTATTATTAAATTCATTGAGTGTTACTCTCTTCTGTTTTTTATGTTCAGCTGCACTCTTTATAACTACAGTCTATCTGGCCATTGAAATTTTATATGTGATTTTTATGACTATCTTAAAGATATCAGTGATTCATATCTTATTCTCATATAAATTAACCTTTGTGTTTCTTAATAGTCAGAGCATTATGAAATAAAAAATTCTTTTTACTGTGAAAAGTGACTCACTGACTTATCTGACTGTAAATTTGGATTTGGACACATCAAATCTTTCATTATTTAATGGAAGGGAAAGTGCAGGTATGACTTCATAGAAATAATGTTGAGCATTATTAAAAGTGAACTTGTCTTTGAAACTGTCACATCTTTATTTGTTTGCCTGTTGTATTAAGAGGAATTCAGTGCAGGACAGAGAAACTACCCTATGTATTTTAATAAGGAGCAGATTTAAAATGGGGAATTTAGTGCTTACAAAGTCAGTGAAGAGGTTCAAGGGAATGGCTTCTAGGATTGGGCTCCTGGAAAGACTTCAAAAACAATAAAAACTGACCCCTACAGGGCTACAGTGGGAGGAGAAGCCCGAATTATTTGTTCCAGTGGCTTCTCCACATTCAAGAAACTGGAGTAAGGGCCTTGGCAACTATGATGACCAGATTGCAAGTCCAAATCAAGATGGTATCACTTCTGTCTCTGCTTCTTGAAATTCTGAAGAATGGACTATAAGAAACCAAATTAAGAATACTTCCTGTTTCTGTGACCTTGATAGATAATAGCCATAGGTAAAAGCTGCAGGAGAATGGCTTAAGACTCATATCCGCCTTCCAAATCTCATGGCGGTTGGGTAGAGTGGCAGATCCTCATTGCTTCTAAACCCCAGCTGCAAGGAAGTCTGGGAAATATAGTTGATAGCTGTCCAACCTGTTCAGCCAAAAGAAAGGTAAACATTGTGTATATATGTGTTTACACAGATGTAAACAACAGAGATTAGGCCCTATCAATTACTTTGTTTATACACTGAAGCTGGATACTGGTAGAAGTTTATAAATTCTGATGAACCAGAGTAACCCTGTGTCATCAGTTTTGGAGGAAAATAAAGAGTATTACTACACTAATAGCTAAAGTTTCAAATTCCATGTCTTCAACAAGACAGCCAAAGATCACCTTAACTAGAATCCCCAGGTCTCCAACTACTTAACATTTTTATAATCAGCTTGACTTAGATGTTTAATTTTTGTCATTAAACTGCATAAATTTAGTCTCTAGAAGTATATTGTTCTATACAATGACCAGAAATTCACACTCAGTTAAGGAACATAAGATGAAGTTGCCTTTCAACATGTTCATTCTTCTAAGTGTATTTCAATAATAATAATAATAATAATAATAATAATAATAACTGATACCTCAGAGTAAATAAAGTATTTTATGATGTAGCTTGGTGATTTTATTTGTGCCTCTTCAGGAAGTCAAGAGACCACAACACAAGTCTGAAAAAGAATTAGCTTCTGTTTTGGATTAAACATGTATTGCTTCAAATGAGGATGAGTATAGCAAAGAAAAATGTTAATCCATTTAAGCAGCATTTGGGAGGCCCTTTAAATAATAAAAGTTATGTGGGTAGTGGCAAAGAATAAAAGAAATTAAACACAACTGCTTGATTTTGAAATGCAGTCTACAACTCTTTTCATTGATATTCCCTTGGTTTTTCTTATATACCTTGTGTACCCAGGAGGTAAGATATATCTAGAAAGGTCAATTTATAAAAGGTATTACAGAGGTGGCTAAAATAGATTTAAGCTAAAACAATGATCCTAGAGTTATTTACTTGATAGAAATTCAATAGTGCACAACTTCTAAACAAATTTGTATGGCTATATGTTAGGGTTTCATTTTTAAAACTTTTTAAAATTAAGATAAGCATTTCTTATACATTATAAGTTAATTAAATGATGAATCTTTGGTCCTAATAATTCACTCACTTTTAAACTTTCATTTTCAAATCTCCTAGCTTCTAAATAGGCAAACAGAGAACACATAGATAGACAGATCCTTAGACATTACACATGTAGTGAAATTATATTTTTCATTAGGAAAATTTACTAGTTCCCCATAAACAAAACTATTTAGTTTACTAAATCTGCATAAAATGCACATAGAATGTTGCTGAGGATGAACATTTCAATTGTTAAAATAATATTGTTTTCAGGCATATGGTATAATCATGTTTTCATGACATGCACACAAAAAAAACCTGAGAAAATTAGCAAACATTTGAATATTTAGTTCACAAAATACCAAGCATCTGCATATACAAACATATTTGTATATTTGTGCTTTTTAGTTTCCATGTAGAAATTTTCCATAAAAATATAATCTCAGTTTTCTGGAATATACGCTCATAGTTATGGATAATCATTTATAATAATATTCTCCCTTCAGGGATAATTTTCAGGGTAGGAACTTGGGAAAATGTGTTGTCTGTTGCAGTTGAGTATGTTTCAAAAGAAACAAATTTGGGAAATACATTTCAAAATTCATCTGTTCTTCAGTGCAATCAGAACATGGAGACACATCACAGCCAAAAACAAAGTATTAAAACAACTAATTTTATTTTATGTATTATGATACAATTAGTGAGTAAATTTAACTAAGCATATAATACTTCTCCACTTCTTGCATGTGAAGGGAGCGCCATTAATGCACAGGACAGCCGGGTACCTCTGCTATTCCCTCCTTGGATCCTCAGGGGACCAGCAGCCTTCATCTGAGCATTGAGTTTGGAAGGTGAAACTGAACATGAACATGGTTCAAATATCATCTTTTGAATCTTTTGTCTTCTCAATTGGTTCAAGATTTAGGCAGATTAATAGGATTCTACTTATTGGGCCTCTTGAATCCCAACCTAAGATTTCATTTTAAATTGTCCAAAGAAGGGTCTGAAGCTACCAAAGAGCCTTAAGTTCATCAAAACATTTATGATTTTCTTTGCCCTGATCTGTGTGGCCCAGTTGGTTGGGCATCATCCCTGCAAAGGGAAAGGTCCAGAGTCTGATTCCTGGTCAGTGTGCTTACCTGGGATTCTGTCCCCAGTTAGGGGGCTTACTAGAGGGAACTGACCTATGTCTTTCTCTCACATCAATGTTTCTCCTTCTATCTTTCTCCTTCCTGTATTCTCTCCCTTAAAAAATGAATTAATAAAATCATTTTTAATGACGATTTTCCAAATCCATGTAGATTATTCAAAAAAAAATTTTTAAAGGCCTCTATGATAATAATTTTCACCTGGTCTTTACTTTTTCCTATGAAGAAATCCAGGTGGGAAACAATCAATCTATATTTTTTTCCTTTGTAATGCATCATGAAAATACTTGGCTTTCCTTTCAAAACTGCTATTATCAAAATCAGAAGACATAGGTCACATATATAATATAGTCCTGTGTTGTTGTCTAATAAAAAATGAATGGGAGGTTGATATATATGATTTTTTAACTTCAGAATGGTTGGTTACTGCTATTGTCTGAATGTTTGTGTTTCCTCAGAAACTGAAAGGTTCAATGTCTGTATGCCCTTGGGAAAGCAATTGTTTCTCTGTATTTTCTTTGAATATCTGGACTACATTATTTCTTTACTGTAAAATAGCAGTATAGAAGAGTATTCATAACATCTTGAATCACTGAAATGTAATTTCAAGAGTCATTCTGTGCATGCTTTTTTGATATTCATCTATTCACTCACACATTCATTGATTAAATGGCTCTATTCATGAATCTAGGAGCACAGTGATGAATGACACAAAAATTCTAACCTCAACTTTTGTTTTTTTGGGGGGAAGGAGAACAGCAAAAACAAATCTCATTAAGATTAAAAGGTGATACAGTGTTTGGTAATATTGCAATTGATATTACATTAAAAAGTAATTCTTTAAATAAATGAATTAACATCAACATTTTGAAATAATGAAAAGAAAACTCTGTATTAATATGATTTGAGAGGCTGACAGAGGGCAGTAATTAAATGGTGAATGGTCTAGATGTGAAAGAAAGAAAAGAAGTACACATTCATGGTTATAGAATAGACAGGGGGATGTTAAGAAAAATAAAGGAAATGGAGAAGCCAAAGAACTTATATGCATTATACATGGACATGAATTAAGCAGAATATTGCCTGAGGGAATGGGGAATACTGGGTGGAGGAGGGCAAAAAGGAGAAAAATTGGTACAACTGTAACAGCAAAATCATATATATATATATATATATATATATATATATATATATATATACATATGGTGATATAAAAGAAATATATGTACAGGAAACTATAGAAGCATACAGAAGGGTACCACCACATTTCATGGTGGGGGTAGAGGAAGTAGGTAACACCTAACTTCAACTTTAAAGGATAAGCAGAATAAGTAGGAATGAATAAGGCATGTGGAAAAGTCATCATCACATGTAGTGACAGTAGTGTGAACAACAGCACAGAGAAATATGAAGTGTATTTCAAGAGCTGCAAATAGTCAACATGGTTGGGAAGAGTGGCAAGAAGAGTTCATCTTGAAAAGGTAGGCAAGGAGCAACACTATATGCTGAGTAGATTGGGCTTTACTCTGAAGGTAATTTGAAGCCAGTAGTTGACAGATTTTGACAAAGAACTAGAAGTGTAATTTGAAATAGGGTATGGATCTAGGATAAATAACAGCCTTGTCTATGGCAAATTGGGCAGATAGTAGTTCCTTTCAGTGAGGTTTAGAGAGAGAGAGAGAAGTAAGCTATGTAGGTACATTTCAAATAAATATGACCAAAAAAGTAAACACAAATAGAAAGAAATTTATATTTTATGAAGTAGGGGAAGAAGGAAACATCTTTGAAGTGAGAAAAGAGCTCAGGCATATAAGCAGAGCATTGCAAGGAACCTGGTCCCTAGGTGTCCTCTACCACAGCTAAATACTTACAACCCATCCCCAACCTAATGCTGTGTACTGGAACAGAAAAATATGCTATATGTGGAAATCATTAATGACAGCTAACTCTTTGGGGCAGAACATCATTCTTTGCTCCAACAGTTGCCTGTGCTAATTTTTAAATAAATAACACAACATAACAAAAGTTAAAAAAAAAAAAGAACCTTATTAAGATTGAAAAAAATGAATAGTAGCCTCAATTTCATTGAATCACAAATATTATCAGTTATACATGGTGCTTTTCTACTTGCCCCAACATTTTTAGAAGCAAACATTCTCCTCCAAGTCAGGTTTTTTCCAAAGTGTTTATCACAGGGTTTCCCTACATACCAAACCAAGGACTAAAGAGGAAAGTTCTTGTTTTGTTTTGTTTTGTTTTGTTTTGTTTTTGTAACACTTTGGAGTCTCTCAATCTCTTTACTCTTTCTAAATATCACTTATTATGTAAGCTTACATGTACATGCATAGTATAGTACATGTAGAAGTCTAAGATGTCCCCACAAAGCTTCAGGACTCTAGCGTAGGCACAGTCTCCTAGTTTAACCTATGGTCTGCTATGATGGGATTTTGAAGAATGTAATGAAGGACACAAATCACTAGACCTTAAAAAGGGGATAATTCAGATGGCCCAACCTAAGCACATTTCTTACCAGAAAGTTTTGTCCAACTAATTATAGAAGAGTAAGTCAGATTCAAAGCATGAGGATGATTTGATGCACTGTTGCTTTAATGGAGGGGCCATCTGTCAAGAAACTTCAGACAGCACTAAGGCACCAAGAGTAGTTTCTCAACTACTAAACCAACATCTAGAAGAAAAAAAGGAAACTTAGTACAACAACCACAAGAAAATAAATGCTTCCAACAACTAGTGAGCTCAACAAGGAGCCCAACCTTAGGCAACAGTTTCAATGCAGCCCTAAGCAGAGAATCTATCCATGCCATGCCCAAGTTTCTGACCAGAAGAAACAGATAAATTTCTGGCGTTGAAAATCACTAAATTTGTGATAATTTTTTTGCAGCAATAGAAAACACATGCAGTACAGATAACAACAAAAGTGAGGAGGATCCCATCTTCTTTTTTAGGAACAGGCTTTGTCTATAGTTGGCAAGTAGTGTTATGTGTGACACAATTTTGATAATTTATAGTTAAAACTTTTTTAGGATTACTCTATTTGGGCAATGGTCTCCTCTTCAGGGCAGAGTAAGTGACTATAACATAAGCTAAAAGCCAATTTGCCAAAGAAAAAATGCAAATGTAGCAAGAATGTTCCAGAGGACAGTACCAGTACCAACCAGGTCTAATGGAACCAAATGTAGGGTGAACAAAGAGAGAATATCTGAAGTTCAGGACTCCAGGGAAGTGACCTGCCTTTGAGATGAATGTTTTCCTATCCTCAGTAAAAGACCCAGCTATGAAAATCACACAGTCAACAGGGAAGCAGGTTAAGCAAGAGTCTTTGGTGTCTCCAAAAATCCTTTCTCTAACGTAAATTATGATTTTTTGTCCTCTCAAGGAAATTGAGGACAAACCACTAGCAAGCTATGTTTTTAAAAAATAGCTGCTATCTTTAGTCTGTGTAAGTTATTTAACTTCCTTGAAAGAGTAACATACAGGTTCACTATTCCAAATTTCAATGTTTGTGGGATAATTTTTTAATGTCTAAATAAGTAAAAGAGTAGTTTTAATTTTAAAAAACTTGTCTCCTCTTATGTACAGTGTGTATGAGTGCTTCTGTATCACTATATCACCTAAGGAATTACTCTGGAGGAAGAAATCACGTCACAATATTTTCAAGATTCAGTGGTTAGAGATCCCAGTGAAGAAAATGTTCATTGACGGGATGGATAGTTCAAGACCACAAGGAAATGAGAGAAAGTGAAGACTGATTAACCTAAAAAACAACTTCAGAAAGAAATTCAAGAAAATTGTGGGGGATAAATTCAAGTATCTGTTATTGGAATAAAATCATGGTATTTGAGGAAAAATTATTGAAGTTATGATATTTGGTTTTATTTTTTTAAAAAAAGCCAAAAGGACTAACTATGTAAATTTCATTCTTGACCACTGCCAATTGGACTGAAAAGGGACTGGAAAAGTAATAAATTTTTATTAAATTTAGAATTGAGATTGACAAATGTGATTTTGTGGGCATTCAGATATTCAAGCACGCAAGTAAAATAATTTTGGGTCAAGGTTGATTCAAATTTTTAGAAATAAAAAAATATGGAATTACATTTACAGAACAAATAAATGCTTGTGAAGATTTGTGGATAAGGACACTTCAATGTAGGTCAGTTAAATTTCTTCTAACAATTATTCCAGCACTGAGAGAGAAAAAAAAGTGAGTTTAAGACTCTAGTAAACAAGTGTAAGACATAATAAAATGAACTCTTAGGTAAGTCTGGATGTGTGTGTTCAGAAACTTGAATACATATACACTTAAGATTTTTATAAATAGACAGAGTTGTTGTACCAAATTACTTCTTGCAGATACATTGCATGGAAGCACATCCGTCCCCTGAATTTTCTTAAGCTGGTGTAAGCCCTTGTAGCTGAAGAGCAGACATCATGGGATAGTGGATATAGCCCTGGACTAGTTCTGAAGACTTGGCCTCGAATTCAGGCTCATCTGCCTGTTAGGTGCCTTTACACAAGTTAATAAAATTCTCTGAGTTCTAGTGTTTTTATCCAAATCTCATGCATGCTAAAAGATATTGAAGTGCAGATTAAATGAAATAATTTACCCAAGAAAGAGGTTTTGGCAGTAAATAGGCTATGTTTGTATCAGTCAGAATTCCAGCAGGAAGTAGATGGTACCCTCCCACAGGTAACTGAAAAATGTTAAATTACAAATAGTGGGCAGGATTCAAAGAAATCAAAAAATAGCATTGAACACCCCAACCAAGAAAAAGGAGGAGATAGAGCTGAATCAGGAAATAAGGGCTCAGTTTCCAGAACCCATCAAGTTCTGACTTTAGTGGTAAAGTATCTGGGAAACTGTTAGTCTGCAGTAAAAGTGAGAAATCAATCCTATTCTACAGCCCAGCAGGGAGAGAGGAGGGGAAATTGATATCTCATTCTCCCTTCTGTATTCAGACCTCCCATTGAGAACCCCATGGCTGCATTCAAGCATCAAAGGGCAAAGGAGCATACCTGTTTACAGATGTCACAAGAGAGGGAGAAAGAGAAGTAAACTGTAATTGTTGGCTCGATTTTAAAGAAATGCTAATGCCTACAGATACAATTGGGAACAGAGGACCTCCACTTAAGGAAAGCAGACAGTCTATAACAACATGGCAGTTATTGTGTCCCCAACACACTGGACACCTGCCTCACCCACACAGGCATTTCCAAATCAGGAGTTTAGAAACAGAGACAAAGCTGTGGACAAACTGACAAAAGGGAATGAGGTGAAGAAGGGTATGGTAAGGCCCATTCTTTCTTGGATACAGCCCTATATTTTCAGGAGGCAAAAGCTGAACAATTATAAATGTGGATGATTGATAAGCAACTTGTCAATGTAGCAAACTCCATGACTTTTTGTGTGTTGTTTTTCATTATAGATTTGTTTTTCCAATTATAGCTTACATTTATTGAGTACTTACTATGTGCCAGGAAATAATCATCTCTGTATCTTTCTCTTAATCCTCCTAAGGACCATATTAGATAAAATTGAGGCTCAGTTTCAAAATAAAAATCACTTAACTTCCACTGAAGCCATATTCTTCACTTGGAGGTTGTTGGATTGAGTCAAGTCAAAAAAGATAGTAAGCTCCATTGCAAAATGCCATTATATTACCAAAGTAGGCTGTTGTTGCATAACTATCTTGTTTTCATTCAATAATTCATTTTTCTCATGAAGCATGAACTGAGCTTTCATGCTGTGCAGATGGCATTATGCCCCAGGGCAGAATGACACTCCAGTCTCAAGTCCTGTTCCCAGAAGGGCTCAGACCTGAATGAACACACCTTCCCAATCCATCTAAACCAGTGTTTGGACATTCTCTGGAGTTATTCCCTACAACTTCTCCCCTCACTCTCAAACATAAAAGTGATGAGGTGAACTAAATGCAAACACCTCCCTAAATTTATCATCACATGTTTTATTAGAGCTCTTCTATTGCAAGTAATGGAATGTCCTATTCACATCATTGAAAGTTGAAAAGAGGAATTCATCATTCATGTCAGTGAGACTTGACATGAGTTGGTGTAACTCATAAGATAGAAGAAAGAACTGTAGGCACAAGGTCCCTTTCACCACCAATCTCCTCCTCTGTCTTGGCTTCTTCCTGAAGACAACTTTTCTCCATCTAGAAGGAAACATGTTTGCCAGCAATGCAGTTTCACATTCTCCAAAATGGAAGTTTCCTCCCCATATGTTAGTGTTAAGTGAAAAAGATTATTCTAGTTGGCCCTACTTGGGACACATGACAATCCCTGGACTATGATTTCTTCTAGTAAGATCTGGGTGACATGTGGACAAGAGACTCCCAGAGGGATGAGAGGCAAGGCAGAGTGGGCTTATCAGGTTACACAACCAAAAGACAGAAGAAGGTGCTCTGAGAGCACAGCCCACTAGAATCACTCACAGTCTGAAAGCCATTACACTATATAAATGTTTCGTGAAATGAAATGTTATTCATCAGTCCACTATGACTCACATTTTGTCCACTATACAAAAATCTGGAAAGCTGTAGAAAATAGAAAGATTGAAAACCTATTTCAGGGATAGAATGTACTAAGTAGGATTGCACAATCCATTTCCGTTCTTATTAAAATCACTTCTATAAGAAGAATTATATACGTTTGTGCTCGTCTGTTTCCACTGCAATCTGGCACGTAAACTATGCCTGCCTCTTACATTTTGGAAAGCAGAGGCCCTGCTCTTTTTTTATTGCTGTAGACATTTGAGAGATCAGCAATTACAAATGCCTTCAGGATACTTCCCCTGATCAAAAGCTCTGTACTGTCTGCTGAAGGAACCCAGTGTGGAGTACATCTCTGCAGGCCATGTTTTCATTCCCGCCAGAGGACCAGGAGGAGGTGGAGTGAGGGGTGATCAACTGAAAGGACTGGTGGTAACAGAGATTAGAACAATCTCAACTTTTCACTTAGTTTTCTGCTTTTCTTCCTTACTCAGACCCATCTCCCCCACTACTCCATTAGATAAAATATACTTGTGTTCATGATTTTCTTGGACAGTATTTATGAATTAGCTCATTAGTAAGTTACATGTCTTAGTTTTGTTTGTTTTTTTTTCTTTCCATCATTACACAACATATGTAGCACAGGAAGCAAAGTAGAAAATTCCTGGAGACATCAGTTGATTACTTCTACTTTATCTCTCACCTAATTGTTTGTCCCATGTTGCTCATTAAAAAACATGTAATATTGAGAATAAAAGGGATGGAAAAGAAAGAATGAGGAATATAGCTATGTCCTTTTTCATTGGCATTTCTGAATCTCTTGTCATCCCCCTACTACATTCTCCCACTACTGGGACTTGGCTTACATAACTCTTTTGTAATGCCAGCATTTCTTAATCCCTAATAATAAATACTCACCTCCTACACTTTCATCTCTTATAATTAGTCCCCTTGGCACCAGGCTGACCTACACCAGAGACTATGAACAAGTTATAATGTAATTTAACAAAGAACTCAAGAATACCTTGGAGAAGCCCAGTATTCACTGAAACAAACAGTATTTATACAGATCTGAATTCTATTTCAGTATAATCCATACTCTTTAGAATCTCTTAAACCTAGTCTAATTTTTCATGTTGTTCACAAGAACAACACTGTTTGCAAATTTCAACTAAGTACAAGACACATGTACACTAATAACTTGGGAAATGGAAATATCACTTTTGTGACAGCCCAAAGGAGGTCATCGTGTGCCAGGACCATAAGAGTCAGAGCTCTCAAGGTGGCAGCCACCAGCCCTTGATCAGCAATTTCCATTTAGTACAAGTCATGGCCAAGGGCACAGGGCAAAGCATGAAAGACATATCACCAATAAGTCAGAAATAAAAAACTGATAATTTGCCTAGGAAGCCAGGAATAAAACGAGGAACATAGGTCACAGCTGGGAGAAGTGAAGCTAAAGGTGGAAAAGGCAGGAAGGAGCTGAGTCACAAGCTAAGGAACAAAGAGGGCACAAAGCCTGGAATACCATGAGTCAGCTATCCCCTGGATAATGAGCCAGAACAATCTTTCCATGGAAGAGCTGCCTGTGGGAGGTGCTGATGGCTGTGCCTCCAAGTCTTTATTTAACAGGGATCTGGGCCTGTTTTGTGGCCTGTCACATGATACCCAAGAGTCTGGTAGACACAAGGATCTCGGTGGAAGTAACTTTACAAGAATTCAGATCCCACCAAATAGGAAGGGAGAATATTGTGCTCAACATTGATCATATAAGAAAGAAACAAGTTGATCTGAGAGCAGACACTGTATGATTTCTTTTCTTTGAAATTTAAGGTACATCTTATGGGCCAGAACATGGTCATCTTGGTAAATATTCTATAAGTTTGAAAAAAATGTGTATTCTGCTATTTTTTGGATAAAGTTGCCTATAGATGTTCCTTATATCCATTTGATTGGTAGTGTTGAGTTCAATTGTGGAAAAAGAAAGAAAGAGAAAGACAGACAGACAGACAGAAAGAAAGAAAGACAAAAAGAAAGGAAGGAAGGAAGGAAAAGAAAAAAAAAGAAAGAAAGAAGAAAAACAAAGAAAGAAAGAAAAAAGGAAGGAAGGAAGAAAGAAAAGAAGAGAGAGAGAGAAAAGTTAAGGCATATGGGTGTAGATACTAGATTTCCAAACTAAAGTTTTAAGTCAGTAGGTTCAGAACTGAAGGATCTTTCCAGGATTGGAATATATGTAATATAAGCAGAATTATGTGCATAAAACGGAATCTTTTGTACTTTTAGCTTATATTTCATTTATATTTTGTGTAAGTCCAATTTAATTGTTGCATGTTAACATTTAAATATCATAACTAGTAGAATTCATAAATCTTATAAAGTGCTATGATAATACAAAGTTAAAATAATAATTAAGAAAATTACTTCTTTTTCAGCATTTCTCAAACTCAGTTCCTCAGGTTAGAAATATGTATTAATTAATATATAATAATTAATACATATCCATATATATTTATGTGTGTACATTCCAATAAGTTTGAAAAACACTGGGAAAACATTTAATAGGCTTCTTTACTAATGTCATTTAAATCTCTAGGAATGGGATCTATGTGTCTCCTTTTCCCAAATTTCTTGATTCTGCAGCTTGTTTTTGAAGTATATATTGACATCACTCTTGGAGCTAGTATTCATAGAAATATCAGTTTGGGAGACTCTGTTTTAGTTGGCTAGTTTCTTCCTAATAAACCAAGCAGTTTGACTGGTTCTGTTCACTAAATGGGATGTTTTTCAATGCAGTAACTCTTCAAAGGCAGAATCCACCATTTCCCAATTGCCTAGTCAGTTCTTGGTATTGGCCTTATGGAAACGTTTCATGTATACCACACAAAAAGTCTCGTGAAGAAAACAATCTCCTGCCTTCAAGATTGAGAAGACATGAGGCTCTTTTGGTGCCTTATGGTAATTGCTTTTAAACTCCCTTTTGCGTAAGACAAAGAAGCCGAAGTTTTAAAATCTACTTATTAACAGGTGGCCTCATAACTTAAGAGTATACATATATCTTATGCAATAAGTGTATCTGCAGATAGTTAAATAAATAAATCTTGGTTTCCTTTTAACCTTGGTCATGAACCAATGAATTGTGTTAATCCTTGAAGTCCTGATTCACAAAATGAACCTATTTATTCCTATTCTTCCACTAAAGTGAGTCAAGGAGGTAAAAGTATTTTGTAAACTGTTGAGCTGCACTCCAACACAAGTGGTATTAATCAGTAACTTTAGGTGTAAACAACACATTTAGCATTTTTGTATAACTGAGTAATTTGTTCATTGATATAGTTTATTCACCTAAAATGCATAATCTTTGGGTGTTTAAGCACATTAAAACCAAGTTCACGTGAATAAGAAAGATCTGATAAAGTTGCCCTAGATTAACATTGAACTTGAGGTCACATTGCATAGCCCTGCCAAGTGTCAAAATGGGACAAAGTAGTCCATTTACCTTTAATCTCAGCCAAAAAAACAATTCCCCCCCTCTAAAGTTGTGTTATTTTCTGCATCTCATAAACATTTATGTAACAGATACACTCAGGCTGTCAGCCCTAATTTCTTGTCTACCACATCCCTCAATTAAATGGTGACTGGGGAATAAATGGGAAAGATTGGATACAATGTCTGTAACACAAAATATAGGCTCATAATTCACCTAAGCACAGATTCTGGGTATTTCTATGTTATTCTGCAAATCAAAAGCATACTGTTGACGCACACAGTCAATAAATCAAATATGAAATCTTGGAATCCTTCCCCAGTTGCTCACTTTACCAGCGTTTCTAGTAGAAATAACCATATTTCAAATTCAGCTCATTTAGATCAGATCTGAACACAGTATACTCAATGAACTATACCTGTTAAAAATGTCACAGCTGAATATTAATAGAAAAGATGCTAGGTGGTAGCTTCAATCACCAGCCAATTTTATCTGATTTTGAAGTATGCAGTTAATAGGGTTATGTTTTGTTTTTTGTTTTGTTTTGTTTTGCCTAGTCATAAGACTCTTAAGGAAGAAAAACTGTCAACATGTACAGCAGACAAAAACAAACTGAACAATACATCAAAACGTGGTTTGAACCTACTAACTGGTTGGAAAAGCAACCAATTTCCCTCCCAAAACTGAGTAATTAGAAAATCAGTTTCAATCAGAGTTTAATCTCATGTTTCTTGAAGCTGGGAAAATAAGACAAAGGTAGAATATCCAAATATTTTGCAAACACAACCTAGACTTTTTTATTTGGTTCAAGCCTGATTTATAGACAGTATAAACAATTGGGCAAAGCAATAGGCTGCTGGAGCATCTTCAAAAGAATGATGCAGGGAACAGGAAGAAAGTTAATAGGCAACAGATGTATGCATGAACATTCTGTGTTACTGGCTGTGAGTACAGCATGTGCTGTTTTGTTTGTGGATTTGTTTCCTTAACACGTGTGATGTTTATATCTTGCAGATATCATACCAAAACACCATCGCCAAGAGTCTTGGATGTTATCAATAACTATAATTTTAACAGAACTAAGGAAGACAAGGGCCTGCAGGGAGAAAATACATTTTTTTGCAGAAAAATACTCCTTTTTCTTGAAAAAAACAATTTATGGGTAAGAAAAGGCAATGCAATGGTTTGCCAAAGGGTCAAGTGATGCATGTGATTGTGAGAGTTTTTAAGTGTGCAAACCAGTTCCATCCATGGGTTCACCTTTGTTTCACATAATTTGTTTCTGGTATGATGAGGAAGATTTTCCAAACAAAAGTCTTCTGAGTGATTCTGAATAAGTTACACCTCCACTCTTTATCCAAATTTTCACTTTTTCCATATCCAGTCACTTATCAAACTGATATAGAACTAAGAGAGTTTCAGCTTGGGTTAAAAAAATATTCAGATTGAATGTGTTTCCATTGAAAACATGAACAACATCAACAAGGTCAAAGACTGAGTTATTTCCATCCTAAACTGTTGTATCTTTATCCTTTATTTATAAATTGCAAAAATATGCAGTAAATACCAACTAAGCACCACGTCACTGGATCTGAGGGTATGATAATGAGACTGAGAGGCACAGTTTATATTTTCAGACTTTGCAATTTAGCTAATAAAACCTAAAGATAAAAAATATATTCAATAGAAGTAAAATTAATTTAAAAGTATAAATTAATATTTATAACTATATACTCATTAATACATATTAAGTAAATCAGTTTTGACATCCATCTACTGAATAACCTTACTAATTCATTTAATGTACTCATTCAACTATTCACACATTTACTCCGCAAACATTTATTCTTAATCTACACCAGATGCCAGCATCTTAAACCCTGTGTTATACATAAAGAGGCCAAAATAACATTGCTTTGGAAAAGTTCAAATTTGACTAAGTGAGATAAACATGCAAATGTGTACCAATACAATGTAGTAAGTGCCAAGCACATAGTGGGTATCAAATAGAAAGCATAGTCCTGCAGTAACAGAAGAGGCCAAAGGGCTACCTAGCCATAGAATGGTTGACTAATTCTGCCTGAAGAAGCTGGAAAAGTTTCCTTAAAGGAAGTGGCATCTGATTTGGGTTTTAAAGGATGAATACACATTTGCCAGATTGCAAAGAGTAAAACCTCTGTTCTGGGAAGAGATAAGATCACAACCAAAGGCAAGGAAATTTTTTAAAGATTTTATTTATTATTTTTAGAGAGAAGGGAAGGGAGAGAGGCAGAGAGGGAGAGAAACATCAATGTATGGTTGCCGTTCACCTGCCTTCAGCTACGGACCTGGCTGGAGACCTGGCTTGCAACGTGCCCTGACTGGGGAATCGAACAAGCAACTTTGGGTCTGCAAGCTGGCACCTTTATCCACTGTGCCACCAGCTAGGGCAGCAAGGAAATTCTTAAAATGTGCAGAATAATGACTCACACCCAATCTTAAGTTCGCCTTATGTGAAACTCTAGCACAGATGGATTTGCTACATACCCTGGGTCCTCAGAAAAATAATGGTTTCTGTTCACATGAATCTAAGGTTCTTCCTGTTGCAGATAACTAGAGACATAAAAAAAACAGAAGATGGGAAAGGGAAATATGGTGAAAGCAAGGAGGGGAAAGGTAATTTCTAGTCATAAAATCAGAAAGTCCTTGAAAAATGTAGATGGGGATAGATTTTTGTAGATTTGGTATCTGTTGGGGACTGGTTCCAAGGCCCCAGCGGATATAAAAACCTACAGATGCTCAAGTCTTTTATGTAAAATGGTGTAGTTTTTGCATTTGTCCTACGCCATTCTTTGATATAATTTAAATCATCTCTATATTTCTTAGAATACCTAATACCATGTGAATGCAATGTAAAAGTTGTTATATTGTATTGTGTAGGGACTAATGATAAGGAAAAATGTCTGTGCATGTTTAGTACAGATGCAACCATCACAGGCTGAACTACATAGTACATGTTAGCAACAACATTAGTTTTTAAAATATTTTTATCTCATTTGGTTGAATCTGTACAGGTGGAGCCCACAGATACAGAAGGCTGATTGTACTGTACTTTAACAGCATCGAATAAAACAAATGTTTAAAATTATATTTAGAATATGGAGGAAGGAGGTACTGGAAAGTTATTGGTGCTCAAAGGAGGATACATGCATATGAGGTACAAGGTCTGTTCAGAAAGTATCCAGCCATGTACCATGAAGAAAAGAGACATTTATTGAAGGAGATACAAGATACAAGAAACATTATATATAGGACAATGATGCCTTGGTCCCCTTCAAAGTAGGCACCTTGGGGCCTCACACAGTTCTCCCAGAGTCCCTTCCACTTTTCAAAACATTCTGCAAAATACTTTCTGGAACTTGCCAGCAGCTACCTCATGTATTTTCCTGAATCTCACCAATGAAATCTCTTCCCTTTCAAAGGTGATTTTCCTTTTGGAAATAATCATAAGTCACAGGACACCACATCTGGGTTATAGAGGGGCTGGGTCACCTGGGTGAATTGGTGTTTAATCAAAAATTTCTTCATGAGACATGATGCGTGAATGTGGTTGTCAAGATGAAGCTGCCAACCGCCAGCTGCCCACAGCTGCAGCCGTTCTTGTTGTATTGCATCCCTCAACCATGAAGCCCATTGAGGCAGTACTCATTGTTCATTGTTTGGCCTGGAGGGGTGTGGTCACGATGGACAACACCTTCCCAATCAGAAAACGCAGTTAAAATAGTCTCCATCTTGTTGCAACTTTGCGACTTTCTTTGGATATGGAGAATGTAGAAACTTCCATTGAGATGATTTGGCCTTAGTTTCCAGACCATACATAGCCTTAGACCCATGATTTATCTAAATTTATGACCTTCTTGAAGAAATCTGGTTCATTGATAGGGATTTTAATGAAGTCACTAGCAACTGCAGCGCAATGTTTCTTCTGCTCTAGTAGCAGTAACCATGGAATGAATTTTTCCATGGCACAGTTCATGCCAAGATCCAGTGTCGAAATCTTGGATAGAGTAGTTTTTGGAATCCCCAGGTCAATGTCTAGTTTTCGCACCATCAGTCACCAATCTTTGTTGATTGCAGCCCGTACATATTTAACATTCTCAGATGCTCTGCTTGTTTCAGGCCTTCCAGAATGGAGATCACTTTCAATAGATTCTCAGCCATTTGTGCCATACTTTTACTTGCACTGTACTTATTGCATTGTCTTCAAAGACCTTCTGAATCATCTGAATAGTTTATGCAGAAGAATGTTCAGGCTTAACGCAAAATTTGATGCAAATTCCTTGCTCTACTCAGTCATTTTGAATGCAACAGCCACACAGTACACATGCTCACTCAGCAGTGTCTATAGCCTCCACTGACTAGCACAGTGAAGTCATTATTGTTCATGCACATGCATTCCAGTCTACTTTCCTTGACTGCCAGTTTACATGGGTACATAGATGTCACACAAACCGTTCCTGTTATATTAACAATGGCTGGACTTTTTCCAGACAGATCTCATATATATCATTTCTATGCTGTTAATTCCAAAATGAAAGTATATACACTGGTGCATTATTTGGTAGGCTATTTTCATGGTTCTACTTTGATAAACATAAACTATACTCAACATTTTTATAGTTTTATTAGGATCTCATTCCTTCAACTCCATTTTTTCCCAGTAGATTGATCTCACATAAGGTTTATAGAAATTTAGCAGCCAAAGGAAAACTATTTATTTTCAGCTAAATTCACCAAGTCCTATTTGGCTGTAGAAGACCTTAGGGGAATAACAAGAGGCAAATACAATAAGGTAAAATCAGGGAGTCTGAAATTTACCTAATAGCCAGTAAAAAATAACCATTTTATATATATAAAAGATTTTAGGTAACACTGTCTTGAAAATAATTGTTTGTTACTGCCTACTTTTCTTCACCATTGAAGGCCAATTCCTCTCTGGCAGCTGGACTACAATGACACAGATTCTGATGGCATAGGCTCCACTGTGGGTTTATATTAGGGGAGTGGATTTGGGTGTACTCTTAGACAAGTTTCCTCATAGACAAGGTTATGAAGGACACGTTGGCATACCCTTAACACTGAAATGGAAAAGCTAAACTAAATTTGCTTCAAGGAAAATTGTGACTGAGCAGTTTCATGGTAATGCCACTCAATCTATAATGCGTCATGTACACAACACAAAACATGGAATTCCATGACTTTCCAGGACGCTAAATTGCCTTTCATTTCCTCTACTTTTCTTCCCATGACACACAAACATTTGCACCAATTGCCCATCAACTGTAACTTTACTCTGGGACTGGAAAGGAAGCTGGGTGAGTGTTTAAATATTCTTTTTGCATTTATAGGTATGTAGGCATCTGAGAGCATAAGTATTAGCTTTTGTGGTTTCCTAGGTAATAGGATCTCTTAACTGATAGAATGACCCTTATATTAACATAAGAAAAGAATCCATGATAAAAGATGTGGGCTTTTTACTGGGGGAAGCCAAGTAATAAGAATGAATAATGAAATAAATAAGTAGGTGCTTGCCTAAGCAACTTGTCATTGAAAGTAAAGAGCTGGCAAGAGAAGCAGCTCTGTAAAAGAATGCAGGTATTTCTTTTAACTTTTTGCAACTAATACATGTAGTTTCAAGCTAATAAAAATAAACAAATATTTGGGAAAAGAGTAAATGGAGGCATTTTTAAGGATTACTAACTGAATCAAGTTCTTTGCTTTTTAAATTTCTTTCCTCTCACTTAGGTGCTTCTAAGTAACTACTAAGGACATGGATTCAAATGGTGTTACTACTGCAAAGAACCTAGAAATCATCCAGCAGCTGACTGGTTTAAGAATATTTTATCCAAAGAGTACTTTGTTTACACTCAGCAAAAGTCCAACACAAAACATGCCTTTGTCCTGGTTGAAGTTCATTTGAGTTCCTTTCCTCTCCCAGTCTCCACCTGCAGCAGTTCCTGGAGGAACTCTGGGTAATTCCCTAGAGAGCACCTAGAACAGTGTCTCCCGGGTTAGACATAGAGAAAATGAGGCATATAATGATGAAGGAACACATCACAAAGGTGGGAAACAGCAGATGAACATTTCTCCCTTGCTTTTCCATCTCTTAAGTTTGTCTTCTTATTGTTTTCTTTTTTTTTTTTTTTTCCTGATTGTAAAGTTCTTTTTTTTTTTTTTTTTTAATGATTTTATTCATTATTTTTAGAGAGAGGGGAAGTCAGGGAGGAAGAAAGGGAGAGAAACATCAATGTGTGGTTGTCTTTCACCTGCCTTCAGCTGGGGGCCAGGCTGGAAACCTGGCTTGCAACCTGGGTATGTGCCCTGACTCAGAATCAAACTGTCTTCTTATTCTTAACTTATATTGTAGGCCCAAAGAATGACTTTTCAGAGGAAGAAAACAACACCAAAGATCTGACAACTGATTCTTATTTTTTACTTCATTTCAAGGAATTAAAACACCTGGTTGTGCAATGCAATTGTTTTGAAACTGACCTAGATTCACAGCATATTTAATTGTGGCCCACTTACTGATGGTATCAGTTTTATGTGAACCGTTATGTGGCAATTAAATTTCTCAGATTACCATTTTTTTGAAAAGCTCCCGTGTGCGTCAATGGCAAGGGATCCATTTTCCAAACCTGTCTTGTTTCCTTAGTGAGTCAGTCTCTCAAAACTTATATTGCAGTCATTGTTTGTGTTATAAAAGTAATTAATCCCTAATGTAAGAAGAATAACTACATATAGTCTCTATGAGATTCCTAGCCTAAAAAGTCATTTCAGATGGCTTGCTTTCCTAAGGATTGCTTAACATTACCTAACTGTGACTAGCACTGTACAAAAATATGGAACACGTGGGAGAAGACTATGGCAACCGTGGAACTTGGGAAAATATGTGTATTGGAAGGAAAAATATAATGCTGGTGGTCACTGAAGAGAACAATTTTAGGGGAAAAAAGGAGCATATAAGAGTTTGGTGGATTGTGCTTTTCCAAATACATGGCTTTATTTAGCAAACTTGGGACAGTCCTGACTTTTTTTTTTTTTTCTATTATTATTACTTGTGTGTCAGCAGGCATAGCCTGGTCTTCTCCTTCGCAGGCCTGAGGCTGAGTCAACACTTAGCATCCAAACCACACATAAACTATTTTTTCCTTAGAAAGTGCTCATCTGGTGACTAAATAAAAGTACTTTAATGGTTGGAAAGAGAAAAGAAGTGTTTGCCTTATTCTTTTAGGTTTGAAGCTGCTTAAGACTTCTAGAAAGGGTGGGAGGAGTAGGGACAACTGTAATAGCATAAACAATAAAATACAGTTAAAAATACTAATGTCAGCAACATCCAAAAGGGAAAAAGTTTGAGGGTGAAATCTAGCCACCTCTATGTTGTTTCTATTATTCCCATACCTAGAAGCCAGAGTAACACAGACTTGACATTTACCAAATTGTCCTGAGGTCAGGACAGTTGACCACTGACTCAAGTCATCTCATACAATTTCAGTATAAGCACAGCAAGGAAGAGTCAGAGACTATAGCATTAAAGTCATGAGTAATAGTGATACGACCCCCAGGAATAATAATAGCAAAAGTGTTTTGGAACAAATACTATATTCCAGCCACTAAGCTAAGCACTACATACGTTGTTTTCCTTATTCTCACAATAACTTTTCCATTTCTGTTTTGCAGATGTGGAAAATGAAGCTTAGGAAAGTAAGGTAATTCATCCAAGTTCACAGAGCTAGTAAATTGTGGAGCCAATATTAGGAGTCTGTTCCCCCCACCCCTACTCCCTGATTCCACCACTGTGCAGGGAGGAAGTTGGACCAGATCTGTAAATTCCAGGTGAACTCTTTTGAGCTTTTGATTTCACACCAAAAATCATCTCCCAGAATTCTACCAGCAGCGAGCTAGCACAGCCTCTCCCCTAGCATATGGGAACAAAGTCATCAACAACAACTTTCCAGTCTAATTTCTCAAAGCACCTGTTTCTACCTAGCCCATGTTTCAAGTACACTGAGGCTCACACTCCAAGTGAACACTCTCTGAGGACTTTTCCACCACCCTGACTTGGCATTCACTGCCCTAGTTTGCTATTCTCATTCGCTTCTTCCTTTTTGAACCTATACCTATCAAAATCTAAACTCAGCTATAATTTCCAAGCTACATGGCACTTTCTCTACAAAGCTTTCTCATCAGTTGGCAACTGCTTTGTGTATTGTTTCCAATTACCAGCTACATATGTCCTGTGAGGCATCCTAGCCACATTTGTCCCTACAGATCATGTATGCACAGGCCACACACTGAAAATGCACAAATTTGTCTAACACCTCTGTGCTTCTACTGCAGAGGTAGGTAGCTTATTCTCCTGTCACCCTCATCCCTACTAACCCCCACAGTCATCTGAATCAAGTACAACCAATGAGGTCATGAAGGATGGCTTATTTGCAATAGTTTCTAAAGGATAAAAAAAGAAGATAACATTGTTTATAAACACTAACTGTGAATCCCTACACAAAGAAGAAGAAGAAGAAGAAGAAGAAGAAGAAGAAGAAGAAGAAGAAGAAGAAATTTCAGAAAAGTGCTTCTAGAAAACAATTTGGGCTAAAAATTCTGAAACACAAGCAAAGATATGTAAATGTGATCATTTTGGTGCCCTGTTACAGCTATACTTCCAGTGCTTCTAGTACCTTGTAGTCTGTGACACTGCATTTCAATAGCATTTCCTACAGCAGAAACTTGACAACCAGTAGTCAAAGCTAATCTCAGCATGATTGACCTTGGTTCAAAGAGTAATAATAATAATAATGATAATAAAGAAAAGAGATTTTATAATATATAAACCTTAATCAAAGAACATATCAAACCTGTCACATCATAAAACATAAAAGTCTATCTGGAAACTTTAGATGGAGGTTGTAGGCATTGAATAAAGATTAAGGAAGTAGGGAAGCTCGTGACTAATGTACAAGCAGAGGAGGAAGGAAGTCCAGGGGAAGGATCAGTGAATCAATGTTCAATGGTAAGAAAGCACAGATTCCATGTCCTAGACACAGACTTCTCTGCATTCTTTTTTTTTTTTTTTTCAATTACAGTTTATGGGCAATATTATTTTGTATTAGTTTCAGGTGTTGGGGGAACATTTTGTAAAGTATATAATTGTCTATGCACTATGCTGTCAGCATTCTTGACAGCTGGTCTTCTGTTGGCTCTGTCAGGCTGAAAGATTTCTAAATTATCACCTAGATTTTCCCTTCCTTAAGAAAAGTATTAAAAATGTAGGGCTGCATTTTCTTTACAAGTGAGGCCAGGGTGGAAGCTTGGACTCTGAAGTTTTATAGAGAGTGATATTTTTTCTTAATCTGGATGTATTTACATAAAATATTTTTATTTGTAAGGGGTCTGCCAATAGGGATGTCTTAGCGTTATCTAAATTATAATACTGCAACCTCTGGCCCTTAACACATAGACCACATATTTGCAGAAATGCCAGCATTGTGGGATGAAAGAGCTGTAATCCGACCTTGGCTGCAGGTCTTCCTCTACTCTGACATCTGAGTTAGTGTCATCACAAGCACTATCCTGTTGCAGAAAAGGTCTGAACAGAAGCCTCGAGTTCCCAGCACAACTCTTTTCTTTATGCAAAATCTCAGACAGGTGAAGACAAAATAAGGGTAATAAATTTGATGCGGATATTAAATGGGATACTGCATGCAAAGAACATTTGTAATTCAAACTCATTATCTAAGTGTGTAATATGGGAGTTTTCATACTGAAGAACCACATTGTTTTTCTTACAAAAATAAAGTTCTTGAGTACATTAATATTTCTACTTTCAATAAATGTGTGGGTTAAATTTACCATATTTTAGTTTATTACACTACCCCTTATTGCTAGCTAAGGATTTAATATTTGTTGATGCATTTGGTTTAGAGTTTTTCTTTTAAAAATGGACACATTAATTTTACTTTCTCTCATAAGTTATTGTTTATAGCACTTGTTTTGAGGCATGACTTTACCCTTTGATAATTTTTGGTATTATGCAGTTTATTTCTAAAATCTCAATCTCAGAAGCTTTGCTTTAATAAGCAAAACTATTAAGTATAAAAAGAATTTTATATATAAGTCCAGGGACAATCTACTTATTTAGTCCAACAGGCCATGCTAAGGATAAATAAAACTCTTAGTGGCATCACAATTCCCTCATAAACCTATGATATATATGTAGGGAGAAAGGGGAAATGATGCATAAAAAAACAAAAAGAGAAAAGCTGAGAGTAGAAACTTAGCGCATGTGCTAAAAATGATGGTAAGAAGTTGCATGAAGAAAAGATACTTCAGGGGACATGTAGATTCCATGTACAATAAGACATAGTCATAAGACCCATTTCTTATAGAAGAAAATATTATTGGGTTGGAAAAAAAAAAAGTGTGTTTGGTTTTTTGCATTAAAAAAAAGGGCATATTTTTTTATTTTCACCAATAACTTTACTGATTTGGATATTTGAGTCACCTATCTCTGCATGGTATAACATTTATTATTCTCAATTAATGTCTCAATTTGATCACTATCAACTTCAAATGGTCTACCTGACCATGGAGCATTGTCCAGCAAAAAATCCCCAGCATGAAACTTCAAACCACTTTGACATGTTCAATCAGTCACAGTACCTGCACAAATCCGTTCTTGCTTTTCAGTTGCATTTTTACCTTTCTTGAAATAATAAAGCATAAGATGCTGAAAATGTCATTTATTTTCTTCTATCTTCAATATTAGAATGACTGAACAGAAGTTTACCAGTTTTGATGTTTTTTAACTGTAATATGCCAGTAATATGGCAGTTATCACAATACAATCTAACAAAACTATTTTGAATGAAATTAAAGATTACTAAGCACAGTTACTAGAACCATTGTATGGAAAAAAACAAACAAACATTTTGGCCAACCCAATATCATTGGATCTATACTTCAAAATGGAAGTCATCACAGCATGGTTTTCAACTACTTTAACCTAGAGAGAAAAACATAGACAAAAGCATTCCAACATAAGAAATACATTTTTCAAATGAATTCAATAGGCTGAAGAACTGCTTCTGAACTAAGGGTTACATGGCCTATACCCAAGACTAACTAGCTCATGGCCTTGGTCAACTGTGTGTGGTTTTGCAGTTGCCTCAAGAATTCACGGATGTGCCAATCCACTGGTAACTGATTCCAAGGATATGGTAGAGTAAATTGAAAATATTCCACTGCTAACCTTTGGTTTTCTTTCTAATGATTAATCCTATGATCTTCAATTATAAACCATACTTAATAAAGCTGGTTTAATAAGAAACATCTTGCCTTATTATGGAAAATAGTACAGACATTTCTCTTGTCACTCAAATTATGGCATATTTAATTCTTTGTGAATTTTATGTAAAAACTCCACACAAGTGTCCAAAATAAATCAACTTGCTTAGATACAAAAGACAAGCAAATGTTAGGGCCTTGGTCAGTGGTTCTCAACATTAACGATTTAAAATCAGCTGGGTAGCATGAATAAAAACTGATTTCTAGGCTTCCACCCTCAGATAAATTACATCAGACATTTTTAAGGTAGTACTAGGGCATCAGTGTTCTTTAGAAAGCTTCTCACAGGATTGAAATATGCAACCTAGATAAAGAACCACTAGCCTACCCATTTACTTACCAGAAGGCAACAAGTTGGTAGAAGATAATTTTTCCCTCTATGGGAATTCAAGCTCAAACTATACAAAATATCATTTGTGTGGTTGTGAGCAAGTGAATCTGCCTCTGTGTGTTTCATTTCCATTATCCTTTAAACAAAGGATAAATACCCTCAGAAACCTCTCCAGGGTGGCCTAAAAGTCAAAATCATAGAAAGGCTGGCAAGTGGTGAGCATGCAATGAGCTAGACTCCCTCCCACTCTTGGACACTTTCTTTCTCATTCTGCTATTGATTTGACATAAAAGATCACTAACTAAATTAATTCATCCCTCCATTTTATCAAATACTGCTCTCTTGTAAAAAGGAAATGGTGGTTATCAATTTGTAGGGATATTGTAGAATAAGTATCTACAAATTTCTTTAAAAAGAAAATGGTGGTTATCAATTTGTAGGGATATTGTAGAATAAGTATTTACCAATTTCTTTATTCCACAGTCAAGATTTAATACATTTATTAGCAAGAACCTGAAAATGTTTTTATTACCTTCTATATATCAGTAGAATGACTACTCTTAAAATAGTAATCCTCACCCAAAAATATGAGGGGTAGACATCTCAAAACTAAGTTTGTTCTTTCATACAAAGGACCATTTTAGAAATTAGAAAATTCTAATTCCTAATCTTCTAAATGTTTCTTCCTTCATTCATGTTGATTTGCTGAAGGATCAACTAGAATGTCACAAATTTTAAAGAATACCTAAAACTACCAGAAAAAAAAAATAGCACAATAAAGTAAACCATACAAACCAATTTCAACTGAGCACCAGGGACATGTAGACTTGAGTTGCAACTTTGCTCAGCATAAATAATTGACAGCTCCATCCAGGAATAATCCAAATTCAGAATCACTGTGTCTCTTGATTACTTCTTACTGGAATTCCACCATTACTACAACCCCCATTTTGCACTATTTCTCTCATTCACTGTTTTTGGGAAACACTCTTTAAGCCACCAAACCATGCAGTGGCACATGTGTGCTCTGTGGACCATAATTCTCATTCCTGAAAACGGATACTACATGTCATAGAACCATCTCCAGGGAAACTTTTATATCATTGAATAAGAGTATCCAGCAGCGTATTTTGTTCTTTTGACATAGCCAAGAAAAGCCTTTCCCAGGTTGTGCCTCCCTCCCATCTGGTAATCACCAGTGGATAAAGAAGATGAGGTATTATGCATATATATAATGGAATATCTTAGCCATAAAAAAGAATAAAGCCTTACTTTATATGACATGGATGGACATAGAGGGCATTAGGCTAAGTGATATAAGTCAGAAAGAGAAAAATAAATACCATATAATTCCATTTATATGTGGAAGCTAAATTCTTTAAGGTTATTATCTGATTAATTTTTATAATAAATCAATGAGGTTATAGTTTCCCCCCCCCTCCTATAGCTATTATTATCATCAGCAGTATCACATCATCAGATTTGTGTTTTAGAAAGTGTACAGGTATAAGGAAAGTGTGGCTGGTGTGGCTCAGTGGATTGATCTCCACCAGCCTTTTGAACCAAAGAGCTGCCTGCTTGATTCCCAGTCAAGTCACGTGCCTGGGTTGTGGGCCAGGTTCCCTTTTGGGTGGGGGATGTGACAGAAGCAACCACACATTTCTCCCTCTCTCTCTCTCTCTCTCTCTCTCTCTCTCTCCCCCCCCCTCCCACCCTGCCTTCCCTTCTCTTCTCTCTAAAAATAAATAAATAAAACCTTTTAGAAAAAGAAAAAGAAAAAGAACCAGTTAAGAAATTTGCTGCTAGTGTACACAAGATTCAGACTAAGTCATTGCTGTTTAGAATTAAACAGAAAGGATGATTAATTAGTGATTTCAACAGTAGAACTGAATACTATGCAACTAACTAACTTTTAAAGTGCAAAAGAAAGAGAAATTGATTATAAGGCCAAGTTCTAACCATGGAGAATAAGTAGCAAACTACTGCCACTGACACATGAACCAACAGGAAGGGCTGGAAGATGCTGGAGTATGGAAAGGGTTAGCAGTGAAATAGGGAGCTAAGATGCTAAGATTGGCACTGCTGAGTTTGAGGTATTAGCAGGTTGCTTGAATTGGGGAACTGGTGCTTTGCTGTGAAAAATATCCAAGGAATACATTTAGATGACTTGCATAAACTGTCTAGGTGAAAGTCGACTAGGTGAAGTTGAAGTGCTAAGACTGAATGTAGGATGATAAAGAGAAAAAGTAACAAATTAAAATATATACCAAAAGTTGTGACAAAAAAAAGACCAATATTATACATCCATTAGTCTACTCTGTCTTGCTTTGTGCTCAAACATTAGCAATTTCAAGAAGTGAAATCAATACTGTTTGTGCTTATTTTTGTTCCTAAAGGACTAGAAAGAATGAACGTGATTGAAGAATTGCTTCTTTTCTATAGCTTTCCCTGATACAACCATTTCTAAGATTTATTCTCTTTCCTACTCCATATTCCTATGATCCCATGATCATACATGTTGACACGACTCTTACATTCTCAGACTATGTGTTAGATCAAGCAGGGGTTTGAAGAAGGAGGTGTGTATGTTTTAGTGTCACTGAAGCAAATAAAAAGTGATTTCCCACTGTCTTTACAGGTTGATATCATTAAATGACTTTAGCCTCATATGTTGAAATGTCTTATCCCCAAAAGAAAAACCTAAATATTCAGACATTAAGAACATTTGCCTTTACATGTATAAATTTACATATATTTTTATATAATATCTGAAATATATAAAAATATTGTGTGTTATATTTTATTTATAAATATCTCAGATATGATATTTACATATTTAAAACACTTGGCCTCATTATCTATCTGATTTTTTAAATTCTGTCCACTTATAATTATCTTCTCCCCAATCTGCAACCATCAAAACCCCATCTTTCAATATCTAGACCTAAAACGTGTTTAGGAAGTTGTCCTTGAAGGAATGAATTGTCAATCATCCTCCATCCCTTAGCACATTACACCTCTGTTAAAACATTCATTATGTTCTGCCATATGTTAGTGGTGTGTGTGCGTGCATGCATGTGCCTGTGATTTGAGTTAATGAAATGGACACATGGTCATGTAAGTAATAGCAATAGAAGGTTTTCATGAAAACACAAGCCAGGAATCCTACCACTTCACATTGAAACTAACACTTTCAGCAGGAAAATCACTCCCACATTTTCAGATAGCAAGAGTGCAATTAGCCCTCAATTGTATTTCCTTATTGGTGATGCAACTCTTCTCCTTTCCACACAATGCAAAACATTGTCATAAATGGACATCTGTATAATGGATTGGAGGAGCACATACTCTAAACATCTGGATTCTTCCACATGTGGCTTATTAGCTATTGCTGCAAAGGCTAATATGAGCTCCATGTTGATGCAATTAAATGTGACTAGAAAAATATATGCTTCTCACATTTTTAGCTGTACATATGCATAGATTTGGCATACAGTTAAATGTAGTCACAGGAATTTTAAAATGAAGAGCTTTCTACAGCCATGCCTGTTAACCATCATTGTGCGCTACTTCCTGGAAGCAAGGGAAAAATGAGTAGTACTGGGCTGCTGGCCACTTCGCCACATTGCCATAGTGAGAGAATATCTAATGATAAATAAATTCAGTCAAGTATCAGGATGTCTAGCCTGCTCTTCATGATGGTAACAACACGCTTCCACTTGAAATTGCCCTGCATGGGGCAAAAAGAGTTTTATCCAACGTCTCTTAATTTGCAGGAACACAAAGCCGGTGATTACAGTTAACACTGTTCTCTGCATCAGAATGAGAACACAGCACAGCAGCTTCCCAGTCCTGGGTGAGCCAGCCCAGAATGAAATCCAATAGCAAGGAAATCAAGAGGGAGGCAGACTTCCCTCTTTGGTTTCACTCCCACGGCCCTCATTTTGCCCTTTATGGAAGACAAAGTTCATGCCCACATTCAAGTTGCTGCATGCATCAGAGCCTCAGAAAAGAGAGTCACCCTCCAATATGTTCTCTTTTATAATTGTTACATAGGGAGAAGATGCCCTGTTCCTTTCTCTTTATTTGTTCATCTACCATGGCAAAGTATTGAGTTATATAATACCTGTATTGATTCTTACTTGAAACCTTACCAAACTAAGTAAATTCTAACTAAAGATAATATACCATTATTAATTTAAATCACCCAAACCATCCAGGGAAATAAATGTACAGGTTGTATGTCATTAGATATCCTACAGACATGAAGATACAGACATGGAGATTCACATACAGGAGGTTGTATATGGTCTGTCTCCTCAGCAATAACACATGTAAGGGAGGGAAGCAGGATTCTGCAAAGGGAAAAGCTGAACTGGGGTGCTGTTACAAAAGGCTTCAGCCTCCCCATAAAGCGCACAGGGTGATCTGAATCTAGGATGGTCTTCTAGAGATGCTCCAAGCTGAGTCCTGGGGGTCAGGCTTTTGAACCCCTAAATGGCCAGTTATTGGATACTGGCTGCTCCCAGCAAGGGAGCAAACTGAATGAAAGGGTGTATTTCCACCAAAGGCAATTCCCGGAGAGGGACACAGGTCAGAATCATCAGCAGCCAACATATTCACAGTTGGAAAGTGAGTACCTTGGCTCTTAAGAGGGTAATCTGGATGGCACATAATAGTATCCACTATAGTCCCCCCTAATTTAAGAACCTGGGTATAGTTGCCTCTGGTGAAAGTTCTCCCCATCTAGGAACATCTTCAAGATTCTAATTGGCCTCATTCTCCATTGGAACTTACAAGAGGAAGGATAGTAGAATGAGTCACAGCCCTATCACAGCTAGTCTCAAGGCTCTGTGCTTCTCATCCGTTCCCACCTTTACTGCTCATTATATATTCTCCTCACCCTCTGCCTACACCTCTGTTGGTCTAGGTTGCTTACTTCGTGGAGTGACACAAACCCTTATCTCTGAGGGGTAGGAGTCCCTGGACACCATGCAGTCATTGGGTCCTGGTTGTTAGAAATTTCCAAGTACCCCACATCACTCTTGGGTATGGGAATACCAAGAAACATACGGGTGGTTCCACACTTCCTCCATTTTGAAACAGCAACCCATTTTTCCCTTGGTAATCAAGGTCAACTTACTTTAGTGAGTCCTCTGCTGAGAGCTTCCTACCTTTACATTTCAGAGGAAAATCATATGAAATTTTGCAGAAGTTGAGAGCAGACTTTTGTGTATCTCACATTTACAATTTTAAGCCTCAAAATAGAACCATGCCCTGGCTGGTGGCACAGTGGATAAGGTGCCGGCCTATGAACCCAAAGGTCACTGGTTTGATTCCCAGCCAGGGCACATAACCAGGTTGCAAACCAGGTCTCCAGCCAGGTCCATAGCTAGAGGCAGGTGAAAGGCAACCATACATTGCTGGCTCTCTCCCTCTCTGTCTCTCTCCCTTGTCCTCTCTCTAAAAATAATAAAAATAAAATCTTTAAAAAACAAAACCAGAAAAACAAACAAACAAACAAACAAAAACAGAACCAGCCATGTTGGAGTCCTATAGGAATAACAATGTCATATTCTACCATTATTAGTTACCAAACTACTTTGACCTTTGGATCAGGTTTGAACTTATTGTCTGGTCTGTGTTCTTAGCAGTGTTCCTCCAAAGGAGGGCAAAGCGGAGTCTGAGACAAAGGTTTGCAGGCCAGGAGTGTATGCACAAATGTGACCCCTCACAGCAGAAGTGAAGTCCAGGAAGAGTAAACTAAGGAATGAAGGGTAGCCAGGAGGAGGCTGCACCATTGAGATGGTTAACCGCTACAACTGACAGGGCTTAAACCAAGACTTCTGGTGAGCGTTAGGAAATGCATCTTAGAATTAGGAGAAAACATTGATCCCCGGTCTCCTGGCCCGCACTGGTGCAAGGTGATGCCATGGGCATCTCTCCTGAATTTCCAGGTTGCCCATGTTGGAGAGCCAGATGGGATCCTGCAACAACAACTGAGAATCCCCATGGCAGAAAACAAGAGGTCGGTCTCATCTGGGCAAAGCTGGTAAAAAATGAAATTGGGACAACTGTAATTGAATGAAAATAAATAATAAAATGAAATGAAATGAAATAGAGAAACCTGGTGAAAGTGTGCAATAATGGGTAGAGCTGAAAAGATTCAGAGTGATGTCCTAGAGTTACCTAAAATGTGCCTCCTCTGCACACACTTTCTGTTGGTAAAGATAGTAGTTTCTCTATTTTTGATCAAAAATTAGCAATCTGCAGTCCTAAGTCATATTTCTCACCCACTAGATAAAGGTTATCACTCTGCTTTTTCATGTGGGTCATTTCTTATGTCAGAATGCCAGTAGAACAGGAGAGTGGAGAGGATAAATTCTGGAGTTAGGCTTCTCCTGCAGTGAGTAGCTCTGACGTGATTTGAGCAAGTTAACCTCTCTATGCTTCTGTTTCCTCCCCCGTGATAGGAAAATAATAACCTTATCTATGTAAAGGGTTACTTATAAGTATTAAATATATTATTTGCTAGCCATTCAGAAAAGTATTCAGCACATGGCCAGAGTCCATAGATTTATTTACTCCCCATCAAATAAAACTTCATCATTATTGATAATTTTCAATTAAACTTAAGGGTAATTAAAGAATGGCAATTTCAACAAAATACAATATATGGTTTGGTTTGCTTATATTGAGATCTAAATTGCTAGATGGACTCTACTGAGTTTGGGCCAATGTATGTTCCCAATCTGTGCATAGATTTGAGGGTGAGAGAAAGAAAGAGAGGGGAGCGAGGGCAGGCAGGCAATTCCCAAATATGAGAACAGTAGTTGATCTTACTCATTTTTAAATTTCCTCATTTAGTAAGTTCTCTTTCTTCATTTTCAGTACTCTGCTCTGCAATCCTCATAGTCTTCCCCAGAAGGTTTCTGCTCCCAGAAGAATCTTTTTACCAGCTCCTGTGGTTCTGCAGTTGGCTCATAAGCCTACCAAAATGAGAGCGTATAAGGGTCAGAATAGTATATTGCCCAAAGTATAATCTTTGGACCACCTGGATCCTTATCACCAGAGTCCGCATCTACAACTAAATGCAGCAAACCAGATCCTCTTGAGGTGCAGCCCTGAATGTCCTTAATGCCACCAAATGGTTACTATGTACTCTCAATATTGAGTTCCACAAGCCTACTTCCAGTATTTCCAAGTATTTTTAAGAAAATAACCTTCAAACTTCAAAGCAATGAATATATATATATATATATATATATATATATATATATATATGAACTGAAGATCCCTTGCTTCCGCATAAGAATGAGTCTGGCTCAGATAATCATCTATGTAGCAGATTTGCACTTTAAGATTAAGTGGGTTAATAGGACCATGTGGAATTGAGATCACACCAGCTCAAGGGGTTATTGAATCTGGAATCTGACATCAGTTTAAACCTGAAGCCAGAATTTATGAGCTGCTTAGAGATATGTTTTCAACTTCCAGGAACTGAATGTTCTTGTGGTAGCAAATATAGTTGGAAGTCTATAGAACCTCAATAGATTTATTGGCCTGTGTGGTGGATATGCATGATTACCTGAAATACTGGAGAACATAAGAGAAATATTAATGCTTCTGAAGAATTCTGTCAAAGTTGAAGAACCTGGCTACAGGTTGTATTTGAGTAGCATCCAAAATTAATGCATTGGTGGGCAATGTCCTATACACAGTGATACGAAATAAATATAATAACAGACAGTATTTATTTCATGAGGTAAGAAATTGCTAAGTAACCTTGTTTTCTTTACAAACAAGCCATTATTTTCCTATAAAGACAAGTTATTTACTAGCAAAAACCATATTTATTTCTTGATCTGGGTAATTTTCATACTGGGATGAAATTCCTCTGTCTGAACATTATGTTTGATAATTGTTCTCAATAGCATATTAGTTTCTACTGTGACTAAACAAGGTGGTGATAATCTCCAAGGGCAATCTTTTGACTAGAAATTGGTTCTCATTTGGAGGGACAAGGCAATCTGTTCCTTTTCCTGTATGTGATCTGGCACTAAGATTCCAGAAGGAAAGAGTCTCTCATCAAGGGGACACTCTATATCCACCCATTGTCTCCAGACACCCCAAAGAGCTCCATTCCAAATGAGGTGGTACGACAGCCTGCAAAGACTGAATCAGTAACTGGGTTGTTGCCATCACTCATTTCAGATGTGCCAAAAACCTCTGAAGGGATGGAAGATTGAAGTTGTCTGTCTAGGCACTCCCATGTAGACATCCTTTCAAAAGTATATGTATAGTGGTTCATTAAAATCAGTATACCTTAGCCCTGATTGGTGTGGCTCAGTGGATTGGTGCAGGCCTGCAAACCCCAGGGTCACTGGTTCAATTCCCAGTCAGGGCTCATTACCAGGTTGCAAGCCAGGTCTCCAGCCAGGACCCCAGCTGGAGGCAGGTGAAAGGCGACCATACATTAATGTTTCTCTCCCTTTCTTCCTCCCTCCCTGCCCTTCTCTCTAAAAATAATGGAAAAATCTTTTTTACAAATAAAAAATAATAAAATCAGTATATCTTTAGAAATAATATAATACCAAGTAACAGATATTACACAGGTCCACACAGTAATAAGAATACACTTTTGCTCTTCTCAGACAATGTTTAATTAAACAATAACAAGAATAGTGAAAAACTGAATATAAGGCACATTATGTTGAAAAAATGCTGACCTTTCAGATTTTCATTTTGATTCATTCTTTTTTACTCAATAAAGATATATTAACTGTTTACTTGTGCCTAGCACCACATTAAATATCAGTAACTCAAAGAAGAGTAATATAATACTTTCTTTGCCCCCCTCATAAATTCAAATTCAACAGGGAGAAATAAATACATTAACAAATAATTATGACATCATGTGTGTCAGTTGTCACAATATAAGGACAACTTTTTATTTATTTTATTTTTTAAGATTTTATTTATTATTATTTTTAGAGAGAGAGAGGAAGGGAGAGAGGCAGAGAGGGAGAGAGACATCAACGTGTGGTTGCCTTTCATCTGCCTCCAGCTACGGACCTGTCTGGAGACCTGGCTTGCAACCTGGTTATGTGCCCTGACTGGGAATCAAACCAATGACCTTTGGGTTCACAGGCCAACAGACAGCTTTTTTAATGAAGCCTTGGAGCTCTCATTAAAGATACTATTTGAGCTCAGTCTTGAAGAATGAGGGAAAGTGAAGGGATAAGCATTTAAGCAGAGAAGCTGCAGGGCAAAGTCAAATCTAAGTGAGCAAACACAGTGTATTCAGGTGCTGGCTGAAAGTCCATAGCTGCAGCATAGAGTAGGTGAAGACCCTTGTCTAAGGGACCACAGAAAAGTCACCCGTGACCCTTCACAAAATAAAACTTTTCGACAGATGATTTTCTAAACCAATTACATAAAATGTCTCAATAAAAGTTGGCAGCATAAAACTTTCCACCAAAATAGGAAATTTTTGTTGAGAAATAATACAATCTTATAACCACATACTCCTGTGGAGCTTAAAATTCCATTTTACAGTATCATAAACATGGCTCTTTGAAGTCAGAGGCGGCTCGTAATTACGAGGCAACAAAACACAAAGAAGACAAACTAGGTCAGCAATTTAGGGCACTAATCATCTGATCCTATTCAGCCCCTTTTAGAATTCTGAAGACTAATTCTTCCAATATGTGAAATTAGAGGATTAGCTTTTTTCTAATATAACTATAAAAGTAAAATAAAAGTAACTTCAAATCTTTGGAGATAAAAAATGGTGTGTAATTATTGGGCCACCTCAACACACATGGACAGGTTTCCATGCTCTGTCCTCAGCGTCACACAGCACTTCAGTTCATTATTCACAGGCATGCTGGGAGAAAAAGTCATCTTTTAAAGATGCCAATAAACAGGATATGCTCCGCCCACTCCTCAACCTGTCCTCCCTTCTCCATCCCATCTTAAGGCACTATCTTGATGCAAAAGAAAATTCTATAAAAGCCTCTTCCAGTTGACCAAAGAGCAATATTTATGTTGCAGAAAAGGAACCTTCCCTGAAGTAGACATATGATTCAAAGAAAATCAGATTTTGAATGTTCATCTTCCAAATTATGTCCTTATTTTGACCCTTTTACTCTTGTGATGTTGTGTTCCCAGAATGCTGCCATTTTTAATTATCTTGACTACCATGACCACGTTGCATGTTAGTCTTATGCAATAGATGTTCAAACTCTTAGAACATTCCGTTCAGATATGAAAATAAAGTAACTGCAACACAGCATAAAAAATGAAATGAAACTATATGTTCTTGGGTTATTTTTGGAGGATTTGCATCAACTATATTTCTTTTCTCCCCTTATGTTATATGTTAAATAAAGTTGACCAACAAAAGCTATATTATATTTTGGTGAGAAAATAAGTTACAAGCCTTTTGTTCTAAATTGCCTAAATAATTCCCTCTGTTTTAGCCTTCTGCTTTGCTCTTGTAGAATAAAGCCTAAGACACTCAGATGAAACTTGTATTAATATTCATCTGTGCCTTATCAACAACATTGTTGGGTTTCTAAACCCACTTTAAGAGTTCATTACTGTGAATGAGTTATCTGTTTCTTGGACTGAAATTAATTTACAATAGTATCACTACTTTGACAATTGTCATTTATGATTTAATATTCTTAAATATCCAGAATTTAACACAAAATTTTCTGGTTTAATTAACCAATTGGCCATTTTATGGCTCATATTATACTAACCATTCCACTGAAAACAACTAGAAAAGATGACGAAGTATCATAGAAAATAAGTATAAATATATATATATGTAATAAATATATAAACTATATAAATAATTATTTGAAAAGCTCCAGAAATAAGCAAGCCTTGAGGCATCAGGATTTTTAAAAAGGGGAAGGATAAGAATTTGAGGACAACAGTCTGGTTGTTTTACTCTCCAATAAACATTTGCCAGATCTTAAGTGAAGCCAAAAGACCAGGCAGTCAAACATTTTTTTTAATATTCCACATATAAGTGAGAGCATACAGTATTTTTCTTTCTCTGATTTATTTCATTTAGCTTAATGCCCCCAAGAATCATTTATGTTGTCACAACTGGCAAGGTTTTTCCTTTTTATGCCTGCATAATATTCCATCCTGTATATATCCCTTATTTTCTTTATCCACTCATCTATTAATGAACACTAGGTTGTTTCCAAGTCTTGGCTGTTGTGAATAATGCCTCAGTGAGAAGGGAATTCAAGATAGTAACTTCAGTTCTTTTGGATACAAATCTAGAAGTAGAATTGCTGGATCATATAATAGTTCCATTTTTAATTTTTTGCAAAAACTCCATATTGTTTTCCATAGTGGCTACACCAATTTACAATCCCACAAACAGTACCTGAGGGTTCTTTTCTCCATATCTTTGCTAACACTTGTTGTTTGTTGATTTATTGGTGATGATCATTCTGATCATTGTGAGGTGATAGCTCATTGTGATTTTGATTTGCATTTCCTTGATGATAAGTGGCCTTGGGCATCTTTTTCTTTCTGTGTTGGTCATCTGTATGTCCTCTTTGAAGGAAGGTCTATTCATGTCCTCTTCCCACATTTTAGTCAGATTGTTTGCAGTTTTTGTTGACCTTATAAAATTTGGAGTGTTCCCTCCTCTTTTTTATTGTTGACACTATTACAAATGTCCTCCATTTTCCCCCCTTTGCCCCCTTACCCAACTCCCACCCCCTGGCCTTCACACATTATTGTCTATGTCCATGGGCTATGCATATATGTATATATGTGCTTTGGCTAATCTCTTTTAGGCTCCCCCCACCCCTCTCCCCTCTGGTAGTGGTGGGTGAGTTGGAGAAGCATTAACATTGGTTATTTTTTAAGGTTTAGGCTCGCTTAAAAGTAGGGTAAAGCTCTCCAGTGTAAAATAATTCAAAAAACAATCTCTTTGATTTTTATGTTAAAGTTTTTTTAACATATGTAAAGAGAAAACTGTTCTCTACCTAACACTCTATAAGAAACTGAGTGTTTGAAGGTAAGAAAACATGGGAACCTATACAGGTTCTTAAGAACTTGGCGGAGTTGCGATCAGTAAAATTCCTACCATCCAAACTTTAAAGCTGTGCATAACTGCTGCTTTAAAGTGTATGGTTCAAAGCCTCCAACCCAGCAGAGACCATTAAATTCCTGTTTTATTTGAACACTTTATCACCTCATATTGTTTCTTTTGTTAAATTGTCTCTGGTATAAAAAATATTATTTAGTGTTCTTTAAAATTTGGATATGTTAATTTGGGTATATATTACACTTTAAAATTTCTAAAAATACACATACATCTTTTCACCATTCTTACCACCTTTTCATGGCAAGATTTAAGTATCATTCCTAAGTCAACTGTGGGGTTCTAGTGTTTGCACTGATGAAAATTGATGTTGAGATTGAGAGGAGAGATATTGTTCAAATAGAGGCATGCTAAACTGATAAAAAATGGAAAAGGGAGGGAAATAAGAGGAGGAATAAGAAAGAGAAAAGAGAATGTGCCTTTCTAGAAATTCAAAGATTGTACAATATGTGTCAACTGTCATTGGGATTAAAGTAAAAGCTGTGAAGTATACAACCTCCAAGCACCATGAGCACGACGGATGAAGGCACAGAGAATAAGGAGACAAGTGAAGGATGGGTGGTCTATAGGTTCGTGGCTTGTAAGAAGTCAGGAGTGAAAAGAATATAAACTTAGGCTACAGAAAAAGACCAAAATTTTCCACCCGGAAAAGTTGTACAATAATGCACTGCCCTCATTTTGCCAAGTCATCAGATAAACGCAGGTGTTAATTTCTCAGTAGTTTTCCTTAGTGATCAGATTAAAACCTTCTTGTGCTCTTTCCCTCCAGTATTTTGTCCTCCACATAACTTTATAAGTACAAAAAGCTATGAAAGTCTACAGATTCATTTTTATTTTTAGGATATGTGCTGCTGAAAGGAGCACTACAGACATTTTTTTACTTTAAATCCAGCAATTTCAAAAACCTTTAGATTGAATTTAATCTGTCCCAGAGTTCCTAATGCACAAATATTATTAAAATGTTAATCCCCAACAGCCCTAGAGCCTCTCCATTCCAGGGAAGCTCCAGAATCCAAGATGTTAATAGGGTTCCTAAAATGGTAACAGAGGTTCTTACCATTTGTCCGTGATGGACATGACTAAGATTTGTAGTTTCTACCCAGCAGTTGCTTGGTAGCTGTCTTATTACGGGCCCTTGTTGAGATCCAGCCTCCAGGGTATACTAGCTAAGGGCAACACTGACCAGAAGGACTTGGATCTGTTCTCTCTCTGGGAACCACTACTTACTCCCAATGTTCTTTTCATTCTTCATCATTCTCCCTTTCCTCTATTCCAACTTGATTCTCAAAGGTCTCCCTACTTTTCTATCCTTCTGGATATCTATCATAATCTTTTGGTGGACTTTGGCTCTTATGAAATATTCATCTCATCTTGACACAAAAGACCTATCTACCTATCTGACTTGGGGGTGGGGGACAAATCAATTTGATACTTTAGCCTTTTAGTCTGCTTATTTCTATCACTAAACAACTATTTTTATTCCAAGAAAGAAAATTTACTCCCCACCTTGATTTCATTCAAAATAACATGGAACCAGGTTTCTATCCTAAGTTAAAAATAGGAACCCCAAGCCCTGGCTGGTAGCACAGCGGACAAGGTACCGGCCTGTGAACCCAAAGGTTGCAGGTTCGATTCCCCAGCCAGGGCAACATAACCAGGTTGCAAGCCAGGTCTCCAGTCAGGTCTGTGACTGGAGGCAGGTGAAAAGCAACCATACATTGATGTCTCTCTCCCTCTCTGCCTCTCTCCCTTCCTCTCTTTCTAAAAATAATGAAATAAAATCTTTTTTAAAAAAAATAGGAACCCCGGCATTCAATCAAAGTCTGGCTGGGTCTATGTGTTCTAATCTCTCCAAGCACTGAGTACTAAGTTTGGGTGCTAGCCAAATTTCCTGCCTCTCAAGCCTCCATTCGAGAAGGTCTTTCCAATGCACACTAGCTACTTTCCAACCAGGGTATTTAGTTAGTTATTAATTCAGTAAATATTTATCGAGTCCCTACTATGTGCTAAGTGCTGTTCTAAGCACTGAGAATAACACATTGACCAAAACAAACAAAATCTCTAATTTCATGGGGTTTACATACTAGAGATGGGGACAGAGGACAAACAAAAAAAAAGTAATGGTAAACAATACCATTGTTTACCATTATCAGATAGGGATAAATTCTAGGGAGAAAATTTAATCAGAAAGAATATTCACTTGAACTATCATCCGGCAGGGTCTGAAGTGGGACAGGGAAACAAAAAGTTAAAAAAACACATTTAAGTTGGTGACCAGAAAAGATCCCAGCCTCATAGGCCAGATATGTCATTGGTATTTTTGCATAATTACGTAAAGTAGAGGATGAGAAGGGGAGGAGGAGAGTAAATAACACTTTGAAGCTTAAAGGTAGCCAGGTGCTGAGTCAGCTCCAACAAGTGGTGAGTTGGTCCTCTACCTGACCAACTCCAACTCCAGCCATAATTCTTCATCACTAATTCAAGACCTTTTCTCTGATTCCTAGTATCGTAAGATTTGAAGGCTATGCTCTGCTAACTAGCAAAAGAGACATCTATTTGCCACACCAATCTTGGCAACAGGTGTGGTTCACCAGGTTGGGAACCCAGGGTCCACCTCCCCCCATCCATCTTGTGTCTCTGAAACAAGAAGAGTGTCAAACAAGCTGACGGTCCTACAGAACCAGAGAAGCTCCACACACTCTGATCACTTTCTGGCTTCCTGAGATACCCTACCAATATTTTACTTGTATATACTATCTCTGGTTAATCTTTACAGATGCCATATTCCAGAAAATGCAAGTCTTAATCTCACAGTACTCTTCTGAAATTAGGCAAGACATTCTCTAGGTATGTTATGGGGTTTGGTCTTTGCTGAGACAACATATCCCCACATGAACTCCTGACCATCAATGGCAGTGTGATGATTAATATTTTTGCCAAGTTGGTTGGGCCACAGTGCCCAGATATGTACCTGGTCAAACACTATTCTGTGGAAGAGTTTCGGAGGACTTTGATAAAAGCAGTTTGCTCTCCATACTGTGGGTAGGCATCAGCCAATCAGTTGAAGGCATACATAGTACAAAGACTAACTTCCCCTGAGTTGGACTGGGACTCTTCTGTGGGTCTCCTGCCTGCCAGCCCACTCTACAGATTTTGGACTTGCCAAGCCTCCACAATCAACTGAACTAATTTCTTAAGATACCTATCCCTCCTTAATGCCCCCCCCCATATCTCTTGATGCTTGTTTCTCTGGGGAGTCCTGATGAATACAAGTAAATAAGGTCTATTTGAAGTCCCTGAACCAGCTAACTTTTGTGATTGAATATGTTAAGAGTTCTCCCTAAAACCCTGCAAAGCAGCAGTTTCAGGCTTTTTGTTGTAGCAATAGTTCCTTTTCCCCAGCACTGAAGCTCTAGAAGGAGACACTGTCAGTAACAGGTTTTCCTAGTTTTCTGGCCTAAGGAGATGAATGACCATTCCACTTCTTTTCCCTCTTTTAGCAGTGTTAATAGTACTCACTAAATTATTCTATCACATAAAAGCATATATTATTATCTTTAGCACTAGAGTGTAAACTCCTCAAGGGCAAGAACTGTATGCTACAGAAATCATCATTGTGGCGCCGACACCCCTATGGCCATACTTATCACTAGGAGAAGCCCCATAAATAGCTGTTAGAGGAGAAAAATGGAGCAACTTGCATGCTGAGACGCTGGATGGGAAAGGCTGACCCAATTTAACCCCAAGAACTAACCCACGCATGCAGGTGTATCTGGTTTAATTTTGCATACCTTCTCTGAAAAATGACTTACCAAGCACAACTTCACACATTGCGGTTATGAGGATAAATTTTTTCACTGGCTTGAGTTCACATGGTTTAAATAGCATTTCACTTCGCTATGAACTTTATTTTCATTTGAAACTCCACGAATGTAAAACCATTTGAATCAAACCAGATGCAAGCATTCAGAATGCCTTGCTAGTTTCTTTCGATCTGCACGTGTGAAACAACTAAAGTAAACTCTTCAAGTAAATTCACCTAGGAGTGCCCTTCTCTCATGACAGTCTCTCAAACCCCTCCACCCTTACTAGATATTGGGCGGGGGGATTAAATAATCTTGAAAAATATTTTGCATCTTATTCCTTAACAACAAATTTTTTCTTTGACAATTATAAACTAATACAGAAGTAAGTATATGAGTATGCACATTACACATGCATGAATTGTTTGCATACTCTACTCACCCCAACACACACCCAAAACCCCCTTAGTTTACTGTAGTTTATATGGACATATAATAATAGGCCAATTCAGAAATGATGTCTGCTGTAACTTTAATGGAAATGTGAGAGCGGAGTTTTCTACTGTCACATATACTACTGTCTAGGTATGTAATCTTCCGATGTGGTTGGCATGTGAGAGGCAAGTAATACTTGTTCCAAATTCAATTTGTAGCCCCAATTTAGCCTAACCATTATTTCTTTATTTTTACATTGTAAGATTCACACAGATCTAGAAAGTAAATGGATTTGCAGCTACATTCTCAACTGATCCCATTTTTCATTCAAACTCTACTATGGAAATCCTATCTCTAATATAAATGACCAAGCAATGAGTGTCCAGATGTTGGACTAGTGAAAGATAATGTCATTTTTCATCCAAACACCAAAGTGAATAGCCTCTATTAAAATGAGTCCTGCTACCTCCATTTTAGAAGCACCAACATTTCAAAGTGCATCTCTATAAACATAATTTTATTGTCACAGCTGAGTTGGAAGCCCTGGAGGAGCCATTGGCTGACCTGGCTAGGTACCACTGACAGTCCTGCTGGGATATTCAGAATGCAAACTTACACTACAAAACTAATGATCACATATATACTCAATGTCTACGACACACCATGTGTTCTGGGAGCCTATTAAACCTCCCAACCACCCTTTATTTACAAGATATCATTATATCCAATTTTCTTTTTCTTTGTTTTTTTGTTTTTGGTTTTGTTTTGTTTTGTTTTGTTTGCCTTTTTACAAAATTTATTTCTAGAGAAAGAGAGGGAGTGAAACATCAATATTTAGTTGCCTCTCAAATATCCCCAACTGGGGACTTGGCACAAAATCCAGGCATGTGCCCTGACTGGGACTGGAATGAGCAACCTTTTGGTTTTCAGGCCAGCACTCAATTCACTGAGCCATACCAGCCAGAGCCCATTTATCGTACAAGGAAGTGGAAGTTAAGCAGAAGCAAGTAAGTTGCCCCCCAAATCACAGAACTAATAAGCAACAGGTCAAGTTTTTTGAATTTTAGAACCAGAGCACCTGGGCTCCTTTAAATATATATATATTTCTACTTAATTATTTCTTTGTTGGTGATTCCAGATTTGGTTCATTCTAAATTAAAGATTCTTAATTTCTCATACTTTAGTTGTTGATCAAAGTAGTGAATTCTACTTATGAAAAAACTCACTACAAAGGGGAAAATAAAAGAAAGTCTTACACTTCCTTAAAAATGGTGGGGTTAGAGGGCAAGTAGATCTCTATTATGGATTAAATGGTGTCTCCCAGAAAAAGTATGTTGATATTCTTATCCTAAATACCTCAAAATAGGACATTATTTGCAAATTGAGCCTTTATAGAGATAATCAAATTAAGATGAGTTTCTTAAGTTGACTTTAATTCAAAATGACTGATGCCCTTACAAAGAAGAGAAATTTGGGTTCACAGACAGCCACACATAGAGAAAAGATGATGGGAGAGCACACCACCAAGTGATTGGTGTGATGCATTTACAAGTCAAGAAATGCCAAAAATTGCCAGCAAAAGCTAGGAAGAGACACAGCCCTATAGTTACCTTGACTTTGAAATTCTAGCCTCCAGATCTGTGGCACAATAAATTTCTACTGTTTTGAGTGACCTAAATTGTGTACTTTGTTGCGGCAACTCTGTGAACCTATATGACCTCCAAGAAGTGAAAACAAAGAACTATAAAGCCTCAGTATTTACAGTATGATCCTGAGACCAATAGCACCTACACCACCTGGGGACACTGTGAAGTCCAGGCCACACCTACTGACTCAGAATCTGCCTTTCACCCACCTTGCCAGATGAGTCACATGCACATTCAACTTTAGGAATCACTACTATAGAAAATGGGATTGCAAATGGGATGGACAGCAAACCTTGATTTGTAACTAAAAAAAAAAAAAAAAAAAAAGAAAGAAACACAAGAGATAAAAAGATTGCCAGAGGACACTTGAAATGCTGTTTCAGGAGGACTGGAGGCTCCAGGAGGCACATGAAATAGGGGAAAATGAGTGCAATTAGGCAGAAAGTGAACATCTTCACCAGCAAAGACTAAGAATATGCCTAAGAAATATGCAGGGACCTGGAATGGCCAAGAAAGAGACAGTAGGAGCAGACTCAGGATGACCTCTAGTTGGAAAAGCTAAAAGTGGGTCCAAAATCAGAGGAAATCTAAGAGGCAGGCATGTGGCAAAAGACAGAGCTGTGAGCAGGCCCAGAGGACGTGATGCGTATCATCCTCTAGTGTTTGGATAACCAGAAGGCTGGGGGACCAGGGGGCTGGGTTATATAACTCTTGGTTATCACATGCCTGTTACAAAGCCTTTTCATGAATTCCAGCAAAATAAATTTTATTCTATTAATTAACTTTTTTCCAAAAATGTTGAGTGAGGAGTACTTACAAAAGGGAATCCCTAACCTGGGCAGGCTTTGCCCAGGTGTCCCAGTCAGAGCTGGAGCTTGATTAGCTCCCAGCAAAGCACACAGCCTGACTCAAATTGGACCCAGTCACTCAATGGGTTATGGGCACTTGTTCAACACACACAGGAAGACCAGTGACATAAAATAAGGAAGAAATGATTGATCCCAGCTGAGATTTGGAATGAGGGGTGAAAATGCAAAGAATCTGTTCCAGATGGCAAAAGTTACAGAGAACAAAGTTCTCAATCTGAGGCTAAGTTTAGAGAGGCATACGAAAAAGAGAAAACTGGGAGTTAAATGTCCAGAGACTGAAACCAGTTTGATGAGGGCTGCTGAAATCAACTTTACTTAGCAGCCACCTTCTCCTCAGCAAGTCTCCCCCCAACTCTAGTGACAAAATTCTAATCAGTGTACTAACTGGTCCATACAGTTTCCAACTGAGGGCTACAGACTCTTTATCCTTCTCTTTTCCTCTGTATAGATAGACCAAAAACAAATGTACTTCAGTAATAAAAGCAAATTTAAATCTTTGCCTGGAAATAATCCAAATCTCCAGTTTTTCTCCAAAGTCTTAATTTTAAATATCTCAATGAATAGAACAAACCAATGAGTCCCTACACAAATCTCATTTAACTCTGAAAAAATCAAATCATCTACTCATTTTTCACTCTTCATTTTTTTAATTTTTAACAATTAAATTTACTTGAGATAAAAATGACTTTTTAAATGCACTCCCATAGAAAATTTGTTATAGCAATGATGTCTGTTTTATAGATTAGAGTGATGGCTGAAAACAGTTGTCTACAATTATTGCATATGAGCTTATTCAGGATTCTTATTTTGGGGAATAAGTAGGTGGGATGGCCAAAGCAATCTGTCTCACTGTTACGAAGAGCATTCTACATAGCCCACTTTGAGAGCAAATGAGATTGGCATATCAGCACTTAATAACTATAACACAATTGCAAATAACTAAAAGACAGAAAGAAAAAACCCTCTGGAAATGCTATCTTCCACCACTTCCCCCCCCCCCCACACACACACACAGCCAAGGTGCCTCCCATTTTTTTAAACACAGGAAACATTTTGTGGGACAAATGTAGACTAGGAAGAATTGTATCATGCTCCCAAGTCAGCTACACTTAAAATAAGTTAAGGTCACCAATACCCTTGTCCTGTTCCTTCCTCTCCACTTGTCATTTTTCAAGGCCCTGTTTGAAAACAGTGCTCTTCCATGACCTCCCTCTGAATTTCAATTTTGTACATTGGCTGAACCAATTGTCTGTTTCCTTTCATTGATATGCATTTTAATGTACACATAGGTACATTCTGGAGAAAAAAAGATGAGGGTCTTCAGAAGTTGGCCCTGAAGTCTTAACATTGAAACTAGACTATTAGTATGCAAATATTTTGATGTGTTGTATACCTGAAAACAATATAATGTTATACATTGATTATACCTCAACTGAAAAATAAAAGATCAATTGGATACATAGTGGTAATAAACAGGGTTATTTATCTTTTTGTTCAGAAACAAACTAGGCTATTGGTAGTACACTTATTATTTGCAACAGTCTGATTTAAATAGTATGAGAGGATTGGAGATGCATTTTAATGATACATAAAATGCATCATTTTTCATTTAACTTTAAATTATGCATTTAATTTAAAAATGAATAAAATGATGCATTGTAAGTAGAAAGACTACAACTGAAATGGTCTATGAGTGTTGGCCACGTCCTGCCTTCTTGCAGCCAGCCCCATAAGGCATCTCTTTGCACATGAGGGAATTTCATTTCTTTTCTTTTTTTTTTTTTTTAAGATTATATTATTTCCAGAGAGAGAAGGAAGAGAGGCAGAGAGGGAGAGAAACATCAACATATGGCTGCCTTTCACCTGCCTCCAGCTACGGACCTGGCTGGAGACCTGGCTTGCAACCTCATTAATGTGCCCTAGCTGGGGAATCGAACCAGCGACCTTCAGGTTTGAAGGCTGGCGCCTTATCCCCTATGCTACCAGCCAGGGCGGAATTTCATTTCTTACAGCTACTGGTTGCTAAAAGCAGTCTCAGGATGTCCACTTTCTTTTTTAAGAGTCTGACCACTATTCACATGTGTGTGCTACAGCTAAGCTTTCATATCCCAAGGAAACCCAGAATCATTCAGTGCTGAAGACACTTTTCTCAGAAAGATTGAGACTAACCCAGAGTATGTCATAAAGCAAGCTTCCAGGCTGTCAACCTTGACTTGACTGAAGGCTCCTACATAACTGTGGGCTTATGTCTTAGCACCATCTCATTCCAGGATTTCCAGACAATTGGAATGAAGCAGGGAAAAGTATGTTGGGAAAAAAATCATATAATGTATTTGTTCCATATGGACACACAATGTGATAAGTAGACATTCCATCCCAAATGAGCTCTTCAAAGCAGTCCTGATCATCACCTTCCCCTTCATTAAAAGAGGAGGCACATCATTATTGCTAAATCAGCTCTCTCCCACTTTCTCTCTCCCCCAGCCCCCTCCCTGTCTCTGAAGCAAAAGTGCACATGTAACACTTTTACAAATGTTCAAAACAGATCTCTGTGTTTTGTGAATTCTTTGGCATTGCTTCATACCACCAGGCGGTCATTCCTTCTCTTCAAACCTGATGAAATCATAATGATTCATATGCTTTGATTAGGACTATTGTGTGATACACTCTTGCAGGGGCAATAAGCCTATTATGTTACCCAGATAAATGGGTTTAAAAATAATAAAATAGCTGTACTCTTAACTAAATCTAATGTGTCAGAGACTCCCACGAGATTTTAGTCACATTTGGCACAATAAAACTGAAGTCAGCATCAATGCATTGAGCTTTGGAAGTAACCATACCTCTGTTCCTGGAGGTGAACAAGAAGAACCTGGGTGACAGTCTGGCAGGGCTGTTTTGGGTAAGAAGTGAGACTCTCACCCACCCATCTTCAAATTCCATGAAGCCAAGATTCTAGCTCAGAGGGTCAAATGACTGTGAAGAAAAGGCAAGAGCACTGATGAATATGAAATAAAATAATTTAATTTTAAAGAGTCAGGTCAGCAGAAAGTGGCATTTAGGGGATCAAAAGGAAAGAAGAAGAATGCTAACCAGAGTCCTTAGCCCAACTGAAGCAGAGAATTATATTCTACAAAGCAGAAGAAAATTTAGAAGTTGTCTTATTCAATCTTTTCCTTGAGCAGATAAGAAAATTGAGTAAGAAAAATACAATTGATTGGCCTAAAGCCATATGGTTATGAACAAGAACAGAAATGGAACCAAAGAATGTCAATCCCAGTTCAAATCTATCTCCACCATAAGAGGGACAATCTTCACCCATTAATGAAATTTTCCAAAGAGCTGGAACAGATGGCACCACTATAGAAATCTAATGGTTATTGGGTTTCATGAATGAAAACTGCCTCTTTCTCTTTATTTATGTAGCAATGTCCTAAAACTGATCAATTAACCTATTCACTTAATTAATTTCATATTTTCAAGATGTGTATTTCACCTATTATTTATTGATCATTCTTTTTTAAAAAAATCTTCCATATCACATATGCATTGGGCTTGAACACCATTTTCTGTCATCTACTACAAAGTGAGATAGAAAGTCATGTTTTTTCCACATTGTTAAAATGATGCCACCAACATAAAGGATCAAAATTCTAGCTTTTCTCTAACACTAATTCAAATCTAAAACCAATTTTCATCCCAGTTTCCCCCTTGATTATTCATTAATTGGCACACAAGAAACAGGCAATGTTTCTTCTCTCTTCCAAGAACATCTCTGAGCAGAGAACATAGTGTGTCATACAAAATATCACATTGACTACAATCTAACTGGATACCATGTGGTCCTGACATTGCTATCCCTTCTTCTCTTTGCTAGTGCCACAGCCAAAATTTACAGTCTGCTGGGGTATATTTAGTCCACAAATTCACTCCAGGGATACTGGTGGTAAGAAATCACTTTAGGGGTATATAATTTCTAGAGTTCTCACAAAACCAAACTTCTTATCTTAGGAAAGCTTGTCATCACTGAGGCTGTAAGTATCCAGGCAACTGTGAAATGAAACACAAGTTTGGTCATAGGACATCAGGAAAAAGATGATAAGAGTGTATGAATCACTAAAATAAATCTGGCCCATGCTCCATTTGCCTAAGTACAACTCTCACTACAGCACTAATTAGAACAAGAAGAATTGTGAGTTAGGAGAAGAGTCAACTTGCCCTCTTTATGTCTCCTGATGGCCCAATGCCCCACCCTTGATCTACCCTGCCCCCTATTCCCCTAGCCATGCTCACAGAAATATTTCTTTTTGCACCCAGAGCTCCCTTTCCCTACTGGGCTTCATATCTCCTTGTTAGGATAAAAGTATTCACTTAAAAGCATGTCTGAAATTGCAAGTGACTTGTAGCCAAACTTAACATGCTCGCCTCCCACAGGCAATTTAGATCTCCCAGGAGAAATGTGTTGATCTATAGGAATGAGTTTCTAATGTTCAGATTTGGGCTGAGCTGTCTGGGGGCAAAAAGGTCTTCTCAGCACCTTGAAAATTACACTAGATGTGTTTCCTCTATAAGCAGATACATTGAGCTCTAGGATGAAACTAGAATAAGGAAAATCACATGACATTGGGGTGTTGGTTTTGATTCCTCAAAGTGAGAGTTGAGCAAATGACTTGAACTCTGCTTTTCCATTCATCCATTTAGGAAATCGATTTCTGAACACCTCCCTCAAAGCCCTTTCATAGGGATCATGAGGCTGATATGTATGCAAAGCATTTTATAAACATCAGTCACCTTGACAATCAAGCTGTATTATTTTTCTGATGTCAGGAATTATTAGAGAAATACCTCTTAGTGACTGTAGCTTTTTAAAAAATTCTTTGTTTAAAAAGAAGAAGAAGAAGAGGCCAGACAGTCATTTTGGCTTTGCAGACCATACTGTCTCATCAGCTATGAATTTCTGCTGTCGTAAGGAGAAAGCAGCTGTAGGTGATATTGGACAAAAGGACTAGCTGGGTTTGGCTCACAGGTTGTAGTCTGCCAACTCCTCTTCTAAAGGCAAAGTACCAAAATAGGGATATGTGTTCATTATGAATATGAAGGTTCCAAGGCATCTATTTCAAAACTAACTATTCATTCTTCTGCCTCTTAGAACAAAAAAATATACTTGATAGTACCCATTCCCTTGACTTTCATTCTAGGTACTACATAAACTAATTCTTTAATAAGCAGTTTATAAAGCAAACAGTAACAATGATGTACATTCCTAAATAAGTGCAATATTTTTCCCCCTCTAGGGTCTCACACATTTGTAGGCAGGTCCAGTTGATGACAAACTGCCATCCAACTCTCTTCTCTTTCTCTCTCAAGTTGACAGATAGGAGATGAGGCCCTTGAGGAGACAAAGAGGAGATGATGACATAGGGTTTCTGGTGCAAAGACTTCCAGACTGTGGCTCCCCTCCATCCCCACCATCACATCCTATATCCCACCACTGCCAAACTTACCTTTGCTAGGTGTTCATGGCTATTTCTTCGGCTATTTGATGCCTTTAGCTTTTCACCTTGTTCTGGACCCACCATTGCAGAACTGCTGTTATTGTCTTTGCTCTAACCAGCAGGGAAAGGACCCTCCAGGAACTCATTAAGAGTAAAATATAGTATCTTTAGGTCTCTGGAATAGATGGTGCCAAATCAGTGTGTCTAACTCAGTTACCCCAAAACAAGTGCATGTTAATGGTCAGGGTGCTTCCCACCTTTGAGCCATCACCCTGTCCTCGATCCTTCCTAACATGGGTTCCTGGAATAATCTGTCACCATGTTCACATAGAAAAACACAAAAACAAAAATTAAATTTAAAAATCTCTCCATCTCTATATATGTTACAGTTCTTAAGAGTCTCCATGCAACATGGACAACAGGTGGGATTGACTTTGGGGGGAAATGGGTGGGTGCGGAGAGGGACAGAGGGGGGCAAAAGGGGATGGATATAATACAACAACAATAAAATTAAGTTTAAAAAATAATAATAATTTTAAAAAAAGAGTCTACATGCAGCATTACATTGTATGCATGTTCCTCGGATTCAGATGGCATGATGTTTTTCTTTCACTCATTTTAACTCTTGTGTGTCAAGAATCTGATGGCCATAAATAGGTGCTAAGAGAAAGGCAGTCATGAAAGACTGATACAAGGATATATAAAGCTGAGATCCTCGTGATGTGACTTCTTTCTCTGGGCAATCAGGCTTGTAACTCTTTTACCTCCTGACCTCATCTTCCTTGAAGTTTCATTGATTCTAAGTACTACGTCTTTCCAGAATCCATCCTACTCTCCAAACCTACTGCTGCTACACAGGCTTATTATCTATTTCCTGGAACATTTCTTTTCTAACTGATCTCTCTTGCTTCCTAGTTTCCCCGATTTCAAGTGCCCTCCAACATTGGGATGTTTTATCTTCAACTCCTATCTGTTTCTTTTGCAGATATGTGGCCAGGGACCATCATCATCATAACAAGCAGGAGGACTATTTAAAATGCATATTCCTGAGCTCTACTCTTGAAAATACTGAACCACAATGTAGGAGTGGGGCCTAGATATCCGCATGTCTTCATTTCCTAATCCCTCTCCTTCCCACCCAGCAATTCTCGTGTATACTAAGTGTGTCGAGAACTACTGGCTTAGAGTAATAGATCCAACCTCTAAAGATGACCTCCAACTTATTTCATGGCCACACATTGTCAAACTGGTCTACCCCCTGACTTTCTTACTCTTGTGGACCTTGCAGAAATGTGATAGATCTGGTTGTCATGGCCGCTGAATGTTTATCCAGGTTTTTTCTGAAAACATAAGCTTAGACTCTCAGGGGTGCTCTTTGTTTTTGACTTTTGAGGAGGCAGTTTCCCTCCCATAAACCCAGGCACCAAACTACAACCCCCATCTCTATACTTTCATATAGCTGCCAACATGTGGGTGAAAGGTGGCCAGTTGTAAGAGGATGTGAAATCTGAGTCATGGGCTGTGTCCTTCCAGCTGCAGTCTTTGCAGGCATTGACTGGGAAGGTTGATGGTAAGAGGTGTGACTTCATCAAAACATGACATTCACATTATCTCAAGCTCCTCTGGAGGAAGGAACAGAGTCTGTATCCCCAAGAACTAGGTTAATAACTGGCTCAATAAACATCTGTTGAAGGAAGAAAGGAAAGAAGAATGGAGGAAAGGAAGGAAGGAAGGAAGGAAGGAAGGAAAGAAAGAAGGCAAGGAGGAAGGAAATAAGGGAGAGAGGGAGGGAAGGAGGGAGAGAAGGTGGGAAGGGGAGAGGGAGGGAAGAAATGAGGGAGGGCATAAATAGCCAAGACACTCAGGGAAATAGACTGAGCTGAATACCCTGAAAGGATTTTTGTTATGCACAGGCATGATTCTTGACAAAATAACTCAACACATCCGCTTATTGGTTTGTTCTTTGGAAATGACATTCTGGAAAAGATTGAGAATAAGAAATAATATGAATTTTACTGTCTTTCTGTGATTATTCCCCCCTGTGATTTCACTATTAATCAGGGCTAATAAATAGTAGCCTTCTAATGTATCCATTATTCCTACTGTTGAAATTATGACAAGGCCCCAACATAGCAGCTTCCCTCTATCATCATTTTGGACAAGTAGAACATTCTTTAGAAGCACATGGATGTGTGGGTGTGAGCCCATGGTGCGTGATGTGGGGGAAGGATCAGGGAAGCCTGGAAAAAGCGATACTTTGAAACTCAAAAAGCAAACTGCACCTATTTCAGCAAATTGGAAATTGATGGTGTGTAACTCTGAAGGCCTTGCAGTAGCTATAATTTCCATCCAGGCTATTATTAACTGGTAATATTTTCTCTAGTAAACATTCAATTCCCATAGCAACAGGAGTCATGTCATATAGACACAAGGGCTCCCTGGCTCTGCCAAACGCATGAATGGCATTTTAAATTAATTTTAGAAAATGCAAACAGACTTGCCAAAAAAATACTTTTTAAATATTAAACTTGATTTTTTCCTTGAGACAAAGGAAAGAAGAGAATGGTGATAGAGTGGAAAAACTTCACCAAGCCCATTTTTGTCATTCTAAATCTATTGCTTTCTCAGCAAATAAAGAAGAGACTTTCCTCTGATTTGAGCCAAACCCTCCACTGTGCATCTCATGCCCCCTTCTCACGTGCTTATTTACCATGTCAAATACTGCCTCTAAATCGTCTAGCTTCAGTTGCTTCCCCACTGCTTCTTCCCATTAGTATTTTTAAGTAGTAATTTGTACTGACATGCAGTATGCATGCAAAATTTAATCATAAGGATACAGATCAATAGACTATTTCAAAGTGAATGCTATAAAAGGTAACAGTACCCAGAAATTCTCCCTATGCCCTAGTCTGTATACTATTTCTCTAACCCTAAAGAAAATCACTATAAATTAATTTTCTTTATATTTGAAATACATAGAAATTGATTTGACAGTATATATACCCCTAATGTCTAGCTTCAGCCTCTCAAAAATATAGTCAATACAATCATTTGTATTGTTGTCTGCAGTAAAATTATGCTCATTGATTGCTGAGTTAGGTTCCTAAGGCTACTGCAACCACAAATTGAGTGGTTTAACAGAAATGTACTGTCTCACAATGTTAGAAGCTAGAAGTCCAAGATCAAGGTGTCAGCAGGATCAGTTCCTTGTGGGGGAGATCTGCCTATGCCTCTCTCCCAGTTTCTGGTTGCTTGTTGGCAGTCTTTGGTCTTACAGAAATATCATTGTGTTCTCTGCCTTCATGTTCACATGCCATTCTCTCTGTGTGTGTCTCTTTACAAAACATTTTAAAAATAACAACATCAGACATATTGGGCTAGAGGCCCAATCTATTCTAATATGACTTCATCTTAGCTAATTCTACCTGCAATGACCATATTTCCAAATAAAGTCACATTCTGAGGTTCTGGGGGTTAGGACTCCAACATATAAATTTAGAGAAAAACACACAATAAGTGCTATAAAATATTCTATTGTATAAATATACAACACTTGATTTATTCATGTTACTTTAATAGATAATTCCTGATTTGGGCTCTACTATGATAGGCCCAGACTTGATCCTTGACAAAATAATAGTGCGAAGTTTGCCTCTAATATTGCTCATTTCCCCGTTCTAGGCCTTCCACTACATATTGAAATACCTTTCTCCTCTGACAGGTTCTATCTTGTTCAACTATTTAATAACTAAAAATAATAAGACATTTGCTGGTTTTCAGAATTTACTCCTCTACCCAAGCTTCTCTTTAAAAGACCAGAAAGCATTTAAACTCAATTAAATAAGTCTCCAGGCTTTAATTCCAGAATATGAGAAATATTTGAAGGAAGTTTGGCATGAGTGTTTTTCCCAAATCACACAGGAAAGCCATGGAGGCTTTCATTACACAGTATGACCCAAATACAACATGTTTATAGAGATTGCAGGATAAAACAGTAATAGATGCAAGGCTACTGTCACAATAATGCTGCACCAAAAAAATAACCACTTCAAATATCGGTCACTTACAATAATGATCATTTGATCTCACAGGTCTGAGCGTGGGTTACAGCTTGGGTTCAGGTCAGCTCTGCATGTGTTGGCTTTGGGGCCCAAATTTCAAGGGCAAGAAAGGCAAATTTAGTGTGTAAACGTATTTCAAGCTACTGCCTACCTCACACATTTCAACACTTAATTGACTAAATAAAGTAAGTCACCAAGTAAACATATGTGGAGCAGAGAGGTATATTCCTCCCATGGAGATGAAGGGAGTGAATGTTTGCTGAACAGTAAGGTAATCTACCACAGAAAAGGCAGGTGGAAGCTTCTGTAGTTAGATAGCATGAGGCAGAGAGGAAAAAGAGCTAAAATCCTGTGTCTCTGACCTGATGATTTTCTCAGAGCAGCTGAAGATTTCCAGGCTGGACAGCTTTTTTTTAATGAACTGACGAGGTATAATGGTGGTTGTATTACTTTGCTAGGGCTGCCATAACCAATACCACACGATGGGTGGCTTAATCAACAGAAAGTTATTGTCTCACAAATTTGGAGGCTAGAAGTCCAAAAGTGAGGTGTTGACAGGGTTGGTTTCCTCTGAGGCCTGTCTTCTTGGCCATCTTCTCCCTGTGTCGTCACATAATCATCCTTCTTTATGCGCCTATGTCCAAATATTCTCTTCTTACAAGGACACCAGTCATACTGAATTATAGCCCATCCTAATAACCCCATTTAAACTTAATTATGTCTTTAAAGATCTTATTTCTAAATACGGTCACATTCTGAGGGCCTAGGGCTTAGGGTTTGTTGTGTTTAGCCTCTGCTTTGGAATCAATCAGAGGTTGGTTTGAATTCTGTACCTACCGCTTATAAACTGGATAATCAACTTTCCAACTTTTCCACGCCCCAGTTTTCTGGTGTCTAAAACTGGAAATCAGAATATGTTTTCACCAGATTGTCTTACTATTACTTGTAGGGGTAAATGAGATCATGTAAAATACTATCACAGTACCTGACACAGTGTTTTAAAACTCACAAATAACAATGACTATTTCTCTTATTACTTTATCATTAAAATATTTTAACAAGGTGCATTCTGAGTCAAGTACTTCATACAATATATAGTTGGTTTATTAAGTAATGTCATATAAATATCACTTTGCAGTATCAATGAAAATAATATGCCTTAATGTGTAGGCCAGCAGCAACCCTTACTTTTACGTGTTTTCATAACATCTTGTCCTCTTAAGAAAAAGAAAACACTTCCTTGATCTTTCCCTGAAAAAGGTCTCCTGAGCTAGCTGTGCATATTATTATGTTGATTTTGCAGCTAAAGAAACTGGGACACATGCAAGCCGAGTGATTTGACTGTCAACCTGGAGTTTGCAAAAGAGAAGCTATTGCTAGAATCCAGGGTTTTCATACCAGCTTGGCTCACAGATCTAAACTGAAGTGCCTTTACTCCATTCTTTGCTTTGATGATCATATACAGTTTGACTGGAAAGTTACACTATAATTTCACAGGGATTACATGCCCTTGAAGATCATTTTGAAAGTAAATGTTTTGAAACCAAAGATAATCATTGTTATACGACCATAACCCTTTCTCATATGCCATGGTCTCCACCAAGAATTTAACCAAGCTAAAGTTACACTTCAGAGACTTGGAGCCGGCTCCAGGCTCTGATCTGAATTTCTGGAACCCCAATTCCATTAGACTATCTGGAGACAAATTACTGTTTTCTGGCCCCTGGAAGAGCCTCCATCCTTTCCACTTCAGCATATGAAGGTATGTCCTAAAAGTATCAGCCACACAAACTGTTCTAATTATATCAACATTGGCTCAATACTTTTGAGACAGACTTCATCTACACAAAGAAAGCTGTCACGGTGGTCCAGACATGAATATTCTCAAACACAGCATGCTAAATCAGAATACATCTTTTGCATGATAAGCATTGAAAAGTGGAACATCGTGTCCAGAAGGTTTGAAATATGCTCCTGATACTAGATATGCCAAAAGTCCTCCCCTCCTTGTTTGACTACATTGTCTCCAAGAGCATCTCCAGATTCAAAAATCCTCTCCTCTTGATTAGTAGCTCTGAGTTACCTCTAACTAATAACTCAAGAGAGAAGCTCATAACTGTGGTCTTCCTTAAGTCTCTATTGACAGATAAATAGAGCAATAAACTACAGTATTAAATAGGTAATAGTGACCCTTGTTCTAGGTAAACAACATTTCCTACATTTTCAAATCTGCCTGGAATTTTTATAAAGAAAGGTAAGGTTTAGATTATAACCACTTATAGATCTACAGAATGAATAAGCAATTTTCCCCCTACCAGACCATTCTGCTTGCCCACATATTCCAGAGTAAATAACACCAGAGAAGCATCTTGATGGTCCCATATGCTTTGGCATTTGACAATTATTGTATATTTATCAGTTACCATTTTTTCCAGAGTCACAAGACAAAATGTGACATACTTTTTAGATGTTTGCCATTTAAAGTGCTTCAACCTCTGTCTCTTACTTCTCAGAACACCATCTCATTCTTCTTTGGTCATGTGGTAAAACTCATCTGAAACACATAATGTTATTTTGACTTGCTTTCTTATTTCATTTTCACTTTTTGGTGTAAAAGCAAAGCTCTTCTGAGTGCAATACTGCTTTTCATTCTTTTCATGGAAATGAATTTCATGGAACTGAAATGATAGCAGTGTCCTTATTCACATTTCCCAATAAACTTGCCATCAAAAGTTCTCAAAGAGCTCTCATTAATCACTTTTAGTCATTTCTTCCAAGCAAATGAGGAGGCCTTGAAATGATTTGAGTTGTGCTTGCAATGGATTCAATTGCAAAATCTAAAATAATATTGAATTATTTTCCAAAGAATTGAGGATGTCCCTCTAGAATTCCTGGCCATTGATAACACTAGGGGATCAGACTTTCCTAAAGAAGGGAGGAATAAGAGAGAACATCTCCTGTTTAATGCAGGAAAAAGGAAGAAAAGAAACAAACAAAAATATATATATACATTGTCTTGTTTTGTTCCTTATCATGCTTGGGAAAAAATGTACTTTAGATTTAACAATTTACATTGGGCTCACTTGAATCTGGTGAACAGTGTCTTGAATATTGAATTAATGAAATCAAGAGGTAATAAACAGGATAAAGAATCAATATTAAACCTTAAATTTTTGCATGTGTGTGTCTGTGTGCCTGTGTGTGTTTTCTTCAAATGGGCAAACCAGCTTGTACTTCCTTTCTTCTAAAATCTGCTTTGGCACAGATCGTCTTTACAGACTCCGGATAAACTGCTTAGGTGGGGTTTCTGGATTGGTTGCTGGAAATGTGATCCCAATCTGCCCCCTGATTTCCTGTGTAACCTGGACACCTTAATCTCTGTACCCTGTTTCCTCATCAGTAACTTTATTCAAATATGAAGGGTAGGGAGTCATATGAAGGTCAAGAGGGTAAAAGTAGCTATACAAGAATTTTTTCTTTTAAGAGTAGTACATAGATTGCCTGAATATCTCATTAAGTTTGAATGGGCCACACATTTTTTCTGGGAGAATTCATTCTTAAAAGCAAGGAAGAAAAAAGGTTTTCTAGGCATATCTATCTCTATATCCCAAAACCATTGGAATTTTTCTTAAACTTAAGCTCTGAAAACTATATAGAATGAAGGGGGAGTGGTATACATTTCTGCATATCTGTGACCCACTCTCCCCAATTAAAGCCACTAAATCATTAGGTTGTATACAAAGGAGCAAAAGTGGGAATATTATTTAAATCAATTTAGCTTTCCTAATGCAACAATGAAACAGTGGTTTTTCAACCCTGACCATGTATGAGTGTTTTCTACATCTTTTGAAAAATATAAATGTTTGGGCTTTATATTGAAACTGCTGAGTCAAAATTTCCGTGATACTATTAAATCTCCACAAGTCATTTTGGTAAGCAGCCAAAACTGGAAAATGTTTAGGCCTGACGGTATTCTGATTCTTTGGGAACTTATAAAGAACATTCTAATCACTGACTGCTATTTTTCTCTTCCTCATTTTTAAAACATTGAATAGGCATAGTCTGAATTAAGCATCTGAGTTTGTGTTAAATAGTTGTCATAGGTACTTTCCTGCCTAACATTGTTTTAAAAAAAAAAAAAAAAAAGTGCTATTCTGTATTTCAAACTCCTTTCACCCCATCAAGTGGACAGTAGGTAGAACCTCAGCCCTTGAAACTATCTTCCTCTGGGTCAAGGCATCTCACTCACCCTTCACATTACTGATATTTTGAATCAAATATTTCTTTGTTGTAAAGGGCTGTCCTGTGCATGTTAGAATGTTCAGCTACATCCCTGGCCTCTATCTACCTACTGGTTGCCCTTGGTACCACCACTTTCTCTGGCTTTGAGAATGATGAGTGTCTCCAATCATTGCCAACTGTCCCCTAGCAGGCAGGATCAACCCCTGTGGAGAATCACTGCTTTGTATGAAAGGCAAAAACACATAGCAATTGAATTGCATTAAGTATTTCTCACCCGTCAAGCTTTCCTTGGCTTGAGCCTTGCATATCACTAAGGGAAAAAATGAATAGCTCTAGCACCATGAGCAAGTTCTCCTTACCGTTCTCCTTACTGTTCTCACTGTGCTGTTGTGCCCATCCATTGCCACCTCTATTCCTACCCTAATCACTGCTCCATTCTACCTTCTCTATGGCAATTACAGAGCTGCTGCAGTCTTTCTCCTTCCACTTATCTTTACTGAGAAGCCCACCCTCCAAGTCATGTCCAACTCAGGGAATTATCTCCTAGAGGCTCTAGATCTCAATTCACTGTGACCTTGGCCCAGTGATTTGATGGACTTGAAAAAGGAGTACATTATCTTCCCTATGAGGTATGATAATAGTTTTATGTTTAATTGTTTTATCATTTTAATTTTTTATTTCTTTTACCATATTCTTCTCCTAGTCATTGATGTAACAGTGAGGAGTTTCTTTATGTGTTCCTGGACAGACATTATTCCCTACTATTTGAGAACAAGGTACTTGAAGCACTGGATAGATTTTGTAAATTTATGGCAAAAACAAATGTCATGAAAGCCAAGATAATAACTAAGCCCATCCTGGGACTCAAATTACTTCCAAGAGATAAGAAGGAAAGTGGCAAAGAGAGAATCATGAAGTGATAAAATTGAAATCCTAAATTGATCAATGTAAATCCAGAGTAATTATGTTAATTATGTTATGTTAGAGAAGTTGTTTTTAAAATTACATTTCTGTAGGTGAGACTTTGTAACTTTTTAGTGACAATTCACTGCACCATTTACTGTATAAAGAATAGCCTCTGAACAGCTCAGGTGGTCTTCCCACCTCTGCTTAAGTGACCACATTTCCACTTCCCCTTCAGTGGATAAGCAAACTTGGCTCTCAGATCACTTTATTTTTAGACTTTTTTTGTCCTGAAAATTGGTAATACAATATAAAGCCTTTGAGTTGACAAAATGTTTTCTTATACATTATCCTGGTAATTATCTCCATTTTACAAATCATCAAAGAAAGATAAAGTAACATGCTCAAAGTTAGTAAATGACAATTCTCAGACTAACAGGCAGAGCTGTTTTTTCTGAGCATAGTATGCTGTACAAGTTCTCCAGGTAGTTTTCTGTTCCAAAGTGTCCTTGGGTTGACAGAAGGGAGTTGAAGCAGAGGACTGCTTTCTGATGTTTGTTAATCTATGCTGGTTGGTACATAACAGGACACTATTGCAAGGGGCACTGACAGTGTTAGATCTCTGATTTCTGAAAGTGCTGTGGTTGGCTTCTCAACCATCCATTGTATTTTATGTAAGCACTGCTTTCTCTGGTCAGATTTCTGGTTTTATCTCTTTCTCATCCTGTGTTGTTTTTTTCCACCATCTCGGGAATAAACCTCATCATGCACACAAAGTCAATGTCCTAGAACAGGGGCTGGTTTGCCTTAGAACCCAACTAATGACTTTTCAAGCTTCTCTCCCCTCTTCCTCTGGCCGGTAAGTAATGTGGATGCTCCTGCTTAGATGTAAATGAATGTGTTCAACCTTACGTTCCATTCTAGTAAGTATGTGAATACATATATTCCTCTTCCTGTCCCCACCCCTTCCCAAGGACCTTTAAAAAGGGAGGGGATAGGTTGGGTTTTCCCTTTTTTAATCAGGTTTCCTGGAGTTCCCTATTGTTTCAACTGGGAATAGTCTATTAATAAGCAATTAATATTCTGAAATTATCATCTTTTCATGGAAATTTCCAAACTTTCTGATAAATAGAAATCATTTTCCAAACGTGTTCAGGGGAAGCAGGAGCATCACTACCTACTAATCTCCTAGGACAGGAACATTTGGTCATCATCTCTTCTAATCCTGATACAAAAATTTTTGCCCAGTATAAATAGCAATTACTTAATATTAGCTATGACTAGGAAAATTCCGGGGCAACGTACTGTTCATGTTGCATTTTATTAATTAGGTATTATTCATATTCCTTTGTTGTTGCCTGTTTATGGAAACAAGTGTAGATAAATTAGACTAAATACAACTATTTGAAAAATAAGTTTTCTGTAACAAATTATCAATATAAGGAAGAGAGAAAAGAGAGAGGAGGGATGGAGAATGTGAAAAAGAGAAAGCTTATACTACCATCTATCTCAGTGCAGAAGTAAAATTACTGCAGCTACAGATCTAACTTCCCTTAAGCTCTGGAGCTTTGGCAAAAAAGAACTAAATCTGCAGTTTTTCTGCAATGAATATGTAAATACAGCATGCATTGTTGTTTCTATAAAAGCCCTTTGAGATCTTATATGACTGTATCTGTTACTATCTGTTCCATGATTATCACCAATAAAGGCTTCTTCCTTTGCCTCCCCACATCTGCCATCTCTACTCAAATGTTTCATAGCCCTGGCTGGTAGCACAGTAGATAAGGTGCTGGCCTACGAACCCAAAAGTCTCAGGTTCGATTCCCCAGCCAGGGCACATAACCAGGTTGCAAACCAGGTCTCCAGTCAGGTCTGTGGGAGGAGGCAGGTGAAAGGCAACCATACATTGATGTCTCTCTCCCTCTCTGCCTCTGTCCCTTCCCCTCTTTCTAAAAATAATGAAATAAAATTTAAAAAAAAAAGTTTCAGAAGTATCTGAACCTCATATGTCCAAGTTGGATCATTTCTTCTGTAACCTAGGCAAAATGAAGAAAGTACATGGAATTCCTAAATATGATATATTTTATGCCTAATGGAAAAATAGTTTTAACAAGTGAATTCAAAAATAGAATGTGCAACTAAAAAAAAAAAAAAGAAAGAAAGAAACCTAAATTGACTACATGGGATTAGAGATATTAATACCTTGATTGATATTATTCCAGTGTTTGCTTTCTTCTTTGATTTTCCTGAAAACATACGTAATTATGAGGTAAAAAGAATTAATAAGGTAAGTAGCCTTATTATAATCAAAATCAGTTCCTATTTTACTATTTCCCCTTAAAACTCCCATTTGTCTTCCTTCCTTCTATTCTTTCATGCTTACCTTTTATTTTTCATTTTAATTACTTTATTATTTAGCATATTTAAGACTCATTTTAACAGATATGATGAGCTATCTAGGCTTCTTTCTTATTAAAACAACTATGGATTCCTAGCCATTTAAAATTTAAAATAAGCAATATATCAGAAAATAGGCATTAAATAAGTGGGCTTATTTTGCCATCTGGTTTATGATTATTGTTTTTCATCAAATAGTTTATAGTGGTAATCTTTTACTTTAAACAATTCCATAATGCCATCAATGGCTTTTATTTTCACACTCTCCCCAGCCATACATGACATTATAATTTAGCATTATTAATGGCTAAATCCCAAGCTAAAGAACTCAATTAGAATGAGACCTCTGATTTTTGAATCAATCCTTTTCATACATTCTATTTTTATAACAAGTTATGTAGTCTGTGGTGTGTCCAATAGGGTGAATGTGATGAAATGTATAAAACTTTTCAAGTAAGAATGAGGTCCATTAGTCAAATTATGTTTTTAATCTGTAAACGCATTACATCATGAGTCATTTAGAGGAAAGGGTAGAGTTTCCTCTTGAATTCATTACAGGATGAAAAGTAACATTTAGAAGGTAAAATGTACAAAATGAAATTGTACCCCTCAGGTAGAAGTACTTTTCCCATGAGAAAGTATACCTTCCATTTAGAAAGCAACTAACAGTATTCTTTCTCTATTTCATCCTGTGTAAGTGACTGGAAACATATGAGCTCATTCATTAGCAAAATCTCTAGGACTCCTCATGCAGAAAAAGAGGCAGTGCAAATCAAGGTTGTATAAAAATATAGCAAAGACAAATCATTTTATTTAAGAAAATGGTATATGTTGATTTTTAAACTTAAGTCTTGAAATTTTTCTAGCAATGTAAATATCCAGTCAACACATGTTCTTAAAGATCACGAGGTAACTGAAATTGTTGGCTTATTTCACATTCTTATCTTATGATTTACCAGCTTAATAACAAGGAACACTCAAAATGTATATACTTAATTAAACATTAAGACACCTGAACATTAAATTTTTAGTTATTTCAAAATGTGTAAACATGTAGATTTATTGTTATTACTGCATGGTTATTTTCAATATTCTTTGCATAGGCATCAAAACTACCTGAAGCATGGACCTCACAAAGCTATAAACATATCTATACCTTTATCATCTTCAAATTAAAGAGAAAATGAGCAAATAGAAGCACCGAGTGGGCATGCCAGGAAGGGACAAGAGGCACAAAGGGAAAGAAGTGCTATCGAATGGCATTGCTTTACCCTGAAACTAGCTCTGAGACTGCAGAAAATAAATAGATCATTTGTATGAGTTAAATTTGATTTAACTCAAGATCCATGATGCTGAGTTCTTACATTTAGCTGTGGAGAGATGAAGCTTGGGTCAAATAAAAGCTTTAAGTGCTGAACCAAGTAATTTATTATGATTATTAAGAATAAAACTGGTAATCACCTCGTTAAATAGATTACACACAGCCAAGTTAGTTCAGATGCTGACCCTCTATTTCCTCAATATCAGTGTTCTACCTTGTTGCTTCTCCTTGAATTACCCAAATAATTTCTTCAGAGCTCTGTGACTTGGCCTACCTGGAAACGTCTGAGTGTGCTGTCAACATCTAACCTTTGGCCTGGAAGGCCTGGAACTACCTCTCAGATCGATTTTAGTATCAAATTCAAATCAAAAAGACATAAAAGTTTATTTAATAAACATGTTGGAGCATGTTGTACTAGGAGTTGGAGCCATAAAGATAGACGTCATCAATGGGTCCAACAGGTCCATTCTCAATCTCTCTGATTCTCACCTTAATAGATATGTATACATATACAGTAGCCTGAGCTGAATCCTTCAATAAGGTACTTGCATACCTTCTTATGAAGAAATTTCATAAATAAGGTAAACATTAGTTCTAAAAATCCTTTAGAGTATTATATTAACTGTTAATTTATATTAACTGATAAATTTCAGCCTAGACCAAATGATAGTTCTATAAAGTTTCCTATATGTCAAGGCATTTATATATCCTACTAAATAAAATTGGCTTCAAATATTATTTCTTACATTAGTTTTTAATTATGCATAGTTATAAAATCAATTTTGAGAAATATGGCAATAAATTATAGTCAACCAGTGGCTTATCTAAAGATCTGAAGCTCATTAGTATTCAAACATCAGAAATAAAAGTTTGGTGAAACTCAAAGTTTTTGAAGGGTTCAAGAAAAGCCATCCTATTATAAAAACAGCAATGTTTGATTTCTCAATTTTTTTTCTTTTTAGCCACTAGAACACACTAAAATAATCATCAGGTTACAAATCATTTCAACAGAGGCAAAAGCTCAAAAAATCAAATATATTTAACTGGCAAGAAGCAATAAATGAAACAGGGAGTTCAAACTAAAATTTTGAACTTATAGCAACAGTACTTGTGTTTTATTCAAATCAAAAATATATTAATTTGTAACAACTAAGGAGAGTCTAGATAAAAGCAGAGACATAAAAATTCACCTCTTTCCTGATAGCTCAAAATAATAATGGAGATATAATATTTTGACTTTGACTAAGACCCATCACTGGCAAGAATACCTTGTATATGACTCATCATTCCCCTGTTTCATCTTCCTCTCTCCTTCATGAATCTTGATTCTCTTAAGATGGAGAAAGAAAGAGAAGGAAGTGACATAATGAGATGTGGGGGTGAGTAAGCAGAATTGTTGAGACAGAAAAGGAAACTGCCAAGCAGGATCTATCAACCTCAGGCTACCACTTTATGAAATGGACTTTATTTTTCAAAAGGTTTTAATCATGTGATTATTGAGGTATACTTGGAATAAAAGACAGGTTCAGTAAGGACTTCTGTATTCCTTAAACCAGCTACAGTTTAATTCCATTCCAATGCTTGAGGTACAAACACATCCTATTGTGGTCCTCAGATGCAGGCTAGTTGCACTAGAATTATTTGAGACTAAAAATGCAGATCCCCAGATCTGCTGGGGTGGGGTCCAGAAATTTGCATCTTAGATGTTGTTCAATTCATCCTAAAACTGGCTACTTAGGAACTACTAGTAGGAAACTCAGAGATACCTGTCAGTCAAGATGATTCTTAAATCACTGAATCCATCTACCTTGCTCAGAAAACTATTACAAATTACTTACAAAGATAAGTAGCATGATCTGCTTTCCCGTTCACTCTCTCCATAGGCAATCTCTTCTAGGAACTGAGTCTTCTTTTCAGGGCCTAATGCCCTTGGGACAAAATAGACATACAATAAATATATATAATGGAATTAATGTTTTCTTCCAAGCTTGTCAATAGTTGTTTCATTTCTTCTTCTTTGTTCCCCTCATTTTTCTTTCCCTTCACTTCTTTCTTATACCATTACCCTATTTAGAATGTTTTTCAAAAGCATAATCCCCTCGAAAGATAAGCATGACCCACTGTCATGATACCCCTTCTATATGAATTTATGCTCCCAGAAAAATGTGGAAGACCATAGCAACATCTGGAGATAAAAATAACTAAAGGCACTCTTTTAGTTCAGAGCCAGAGTTGGTAGGTAGAAGAATGATTGGTCTTTTCATCATAGTCTACCCAATCCTATTCATTTTTTGGTCTAGTTATGCTAAGGGGTAAAATCTAGAACCCCTATGCTGAATTAAAACACTGAATTGGCTGGTACACCCACTACCTGAATCAGAATCAGCTGGTATTCTTTTTTCTTTTAAAGATTTTATTTATTTATTTTTAGAGAGAAGGAAAGGAAGAAGAAAGAGAGGGAGAGAAATACCAATCAGTTGCCTCTCACATGTCCTCAACCAGGAACCTAGCCTGCAACCAACCAAGACATGTACCCTGTCTGGGAATCAAACCAGTGACCTTTTGATTCACAGGCCAACGCTAAGTCCACTAAGGCACACCAGCCAGAGCTGGTATTCTTATTCAATATAAAAATTTCTGGGTATTATCCCAGATCTGCTCAGTCACAACCCTACAGAGGGTACTTGCCTTTTTTATGAGTTTCCAGAGTAAATCCCAATGTACAAGACCATTATCTTAGAATCACTGACTCAATTTCCAACTTCCTTTTTTTTCCTTAAAGATTTTATTTATTATTTTTAGAGAAAAAGGTAAGGAGGGAGGGACAAAGGGAGAGAAACATCAATGTATGGTTGCCTTTCGCCTGCCTCCAGCTAAGGATCTGGCTAGAGACCTGGCTTGCAACCTGGTTATGTGCCCTGGCTGGGAATCGAACCAGAGACCTTCGGGTTTGCAGGCTGGTGCCAATCCACTGACCAGCCAGGATCTGACTTCCTTGAGGTAAGGTTTTCTCCACCTTTTTCTGAAGAAGACCTTTATTCATTTATTTAATATTTATTCAAGGCCTGGTTCAGACTTGGAGATTCAAAAAGAAAATTAGCCTGAGTTTAACATGATGAGTATCTTTAATTCCCTACGGGAAAGTACATGTTTAATCAAGAAAATAATACATTCTACTGACCATGGATTTTTAAAGTGGTTTTTAAATTATTCCTTTATGACAAATCCTTAACTATGAAAGCAATTTATTAAATGCTTCATTTGAACCCATCATTATAAATTTAAATGGCACCACAGAAATGATTATAAACCTAGAATATTAATAAAGAATAAATGATCAATGATAATATAGCTCCAATTTAGAAGCATAATTTCCACTACACCTAAGAAACTGCTGACTCTGTGGGTATTACACTTGCGTAGTTGCGCAGAGTCCCAGTCTCTGCTATTGCCTTCTTGAAATTTTTAATAACCCAATCTTCAAACTTGAGTCTTGTGAGTTTAGACCAATGGGAGGGACCATGAAGCCTGTGCATGAGCAGAGAGTATGCAATACACTGGGAGGCAGCCAGTGCATGTTATAGGCGTAGATCTATTTGTGTCTGGAAGCTGGCACCATGGATCATTTGGCCTAGTTGATTATTATGCACACCTGGGTGGTCCTGGGCCCCTCAGGGCCTCCAAGAACAGCTGTGTTAACACCAGAAAACAGATGGGCATTGACAATGGCAGCAGCAGCCCTGGAGGACAGGAAGACCTCCCATGGAAAGACCCTCAATGGGAGCCCAACTGGCCTGACCATTCCTGGAGCTCATTCCTGTAGCATTCGCACAAGTATTAACTCTGACCTAAGCACAAGGACAGGATCTTCTAGCACACAAACAATAAACTTTGCCAGTAACTTATTACAAAATAAAATGTGCACATGGACATTGCAATGAGACATATCAGGGAGCTATTGGAGTCCTTCAAAAAGCTTAGAACCTCTGGTTATGAAAACTGTATGAAGACTGCAAAGTAACTATCCACAGGCTTAGGAATAGAAATTAAACTTCAAGATCACCACAGTTGACAGAAAAGAAGTAATATTATTCTTTTCTGGCCCAAAAATACTACATTTTTGCATTTGTAAGTTTATACTTGTTAACACATTTATCAGTATTACCCCTATTACATTTTATGAGTAACCAAATATTTTTATAAGTAAAAAAGCTTTCTATTTTCCTTCATCTAACTGCATTTTTTTAATCTGCTTTTTGAACAAAGGGCCCTGCATTTTCATTTGGCACTGTGTCCTAGATTCTATGAGGGGTCAGTGGGTTGGGCATGGTCCCAAAACTAGCTAAAGAGAGCTTGTCCTTAGACTTACAATTTGAAAGGATACACCCTTAAGCCCATCCAGAGCCCTCCTAGAGCCCATCTAATTGTGAGAAGGGGAGACTCTGTATGCTCCAGGCCTAGCTGGACTGGTTAAAAATGACCACAGGGAACAGGGAAGCAGTCAAGTGCACACAGCCACCAGCCCCAGCATAGGAAACTGGCATCCGGCAGGGAAATGAGTCCTCAGACCTACCAGAAACTATTGTGATCTCTCTCTCTCCTCAGTAAAAACTTGTACTCTTGGCAATGGCCCATGGGCAACCAGCCAAAATCTCTGGGCATTTTGAGTGCATCAGACCTATTTTGTACATCAGCACTGCCCAAACAGAGAGGTACCACTAATCACCCAGGATCTTGTCACAGTGCAGATTCTGATTGAGGAGTTCTTGAGGGAAGCCCAGGAATTTGCCTTTTTAATGAGCTCCCAGGGGTCACTGGGGCTGCTGGTGGTCCCATGACAGTGGTTTGAAAAACAAGGTGATAGTGACTATGATAGGCAAGAGCAGTGCAGGTTCTTACTGTAGGGGTCATGCCAACTGTAAAAACATTGACATGCTTCATAGACTAAAGCACAGTCTCTGGAAAAGTGTCATTCTCCCCAGTCATCCAACTCTTGCAAGACCCCCTCCCAGAGAACCCAGCAACAGGTGGCCGGTGCTACTAAGGGTATCCTGAGCAAATGCAAAGCTTCAGAGCATTCATTCTGATTGGTTGATGACAGACTAATTCAAGGCATTCAATGTCTTGAATGTCACTCAGGGAAAAAGCTCCCAATAAATATGTCTGGAATGACCCTGGAAAGAATTCACCACTTGCTACAGCATAGAAGCCCGTTTATATTTACCCTCTCTTTCTCCAAACATTCGATCCCTGGTCCTTTTTCAGGGAATGTTGATCCGTTTCACCCCCACTCATTTTGCTGCTGGGAACACTGGAGATCAGAAGGTTAAAGTGATTGACCCGAAGTCAAATAGCTCAAGAAAAGCCAAAACAGGACCGGAAATCAATTCTCACTCCCACAACGTCATGCCCAGTAGAATTTTCCTAAAACGAGAGACAGCTTAAGTTGGCTATCATACAGTGGTGGCAACCTACAAAATTTATATTGTAAATCAAAGTCTGAATCAATGCTAAAGAGATGTGTCTTTTTCTTCATTTTTCTCTAAAGATTTTATTTATTGTTTTCCAGAGAGAGGGGAAGGGAGAGAGGAAGAGAGGGAGAAAAACATCAATGTACAGTTGCCTTTCACCTGCTTCCAGCTAAGGACCTGGCTGCAGACCTGGCTTACAGCCTAGTAATGTTGCCCTGGCTGGGAATCGAACCAGCAACCTTTGGGTCGTGGGTCGACTGAGCCACGAGCCAGGGGTAGATATGTCTTTTTCTTGAACCTGACACCCTCAGACCTGAATATATATTTTTATCAGGGCTATAGTGATACATAAAAATTCTACTGTATCTAAAATCTTTAGGCCACGCTGTCCAAGATCCTTTACTGTAGAAGCAAAATTGAGTCAAAGTGACTTGTTTAATTAACATCACCATCTATTTGGCGAGAAACCTAAGACCAGCTCCCAGACCTCTTCACTCTCACCCCTCACCATGGTGCTCATTCCTCTCTACCACAACTGCACTCACTTTGTGTTTTTAAAGGAAGTGTCTGCATCGATGACCGGTTGAGCACAACAGAAGCTGCTGTGTAACCAGGGCCCCTCATACAAGTTTACTTTTCTCCAGGACAAGGTGTGAACAACCACATCTGAGAGGTGGGAAGGAGACGCACAAGGGTGGGCTGTGGGCTTGGGGAAACCTCCCTCAGCTGGGATGCCGAGGTGCATGTATCCTTTAACTATGCCTTCAAAGAGGGAACTAAAAGAGTTCCCTGAGGTTGGATGAGGAATGAGGGGCATGCAGAGAGATTTGTCAGTGGAAGCAAAATGTTCAGCCACATGCCTTCGTAGGAAATTATTTCCCATCTACTGCTATATTCGCTCTTACAAGGGCCTGTGCTGCTGTAACCCTGCTCCACCTCCCTTTTCTCCAGCATGGCCCTAGGGCATACCTGTTACTGGGCTAAATGCTCTCTTGTGAGAAATCAAGGAGCCACATCCACCCCAAACCTCCAGCACACACTGGTTAGCTTTGTGTATTAGCAGATGAAGTTACAGAAGGAATGGCAGAGGTGCCTGCAATTCCGTTTAAGGCCAACAGACAATACATGCTGCAACCTCCTCACTGAAGGGCTTTACAGAGGAAATCAGCACCATCGGGTTGCCAGGCTGATTTTCCTGTTCAATCCTGAAAAGGAACTGCCCTCAATAAATCATCTCCCAGGTGGAAATGACAGAATTACTCTCCTGGGAGGGGTAAACCACAAGGCAGCATGAACCACACGTCCCTCTCAAGGACAATAGGAAATGAAGCAGAGCCATAGCCCTCTGGGGGGATCTAAGGCTTCCTAGTGATGTGTCCCATCTCTCTCCCCTGGAAGTCACTCTTAATACTTTTCACAAGTCATTGTTTTCATCTAAAGATAGAACCCTTCTTAGGGGGTATGCTTCATTTTTTTATTTTTTTTTAACTATCTGTGTGATTAGCCACAATGGGGGAAAAACACATATCTGAAGTAAAAAAGGAAAGTTGTAAAATCAGGATAAAATACCTTTTCATTAATAATGCCAACAAAATTAAATGCTTTTGGAAAAAAATCAACTGGTAAGAGTGACTTTTGGAGAAGATTGTATGTGATCAACTTTCCTTTCATGTACTTTTGCTTAATTTTTAAACCGTCTGTGATTTCAAATTGAACTATAACGTACTTGTTATCTAAATTTATTTACTTTATACTATGTAACCTAAAATAAGGGTTGGATACCTCCTACTGTTATTACTTACTTTTTAAAGTAGATCAGCGAGATGTGGATAATATAATGGGATTTAAAAAAACAAAACTGATCATTCACAGATAATCACATTCTTTATCAATTGCATTATTCATATTAAGAATTTATAATGAGCTTTGTATATGGCATTTGGCAAAGAAACTTTGGCTCATTCTTTTTTGAAATGAATTTGTTAGAACTCAAGGTTTCTTTTCCAATCAAAACATTAGGAAGTGCTACTCCCAAACTGAGGGAGTAGCAGCCAGGCTTTTGGTTTCTGAGAAATCCTGCTCTGGTGACCAGGGAATGAAAGGTCAGTTTTAAGGAAGTTTCTAGAACAAGAAGAATCTCAGTGAAACTGACAGGAACTTTTTGAGTGAGGAAAAAAATGCCCCTTTAATAAAACAAGGTATATAAGAATTAAGGTCACAATTTTATCAAATTCAACCTAAGCATTTAGTCAGATCCTTTGAAACTTTTTCCCTGGCTGCAATTCTTATTTGTTGTATTTTTGGCATGATAGCTAAGTGATTTGGGGCACTGGTCCAAAACTCATAAGGTTTTTTTGTTGTGTTACAAAAAATTAATAAACTAGAGGAAATAGTTTTCTAAGATTCACTGTGACTAGCCCACATTTGGGGGGGGGGGGTGAGGATCACAATTTGTTATATGTTCTTTCTGCATTCTTAACTCTTTTTCCCAAAGGTTGTCGTGATAAATTTTATGGAGTACTTGAATAAAACAATTATCCAAGTATAATCCAAGGAACTATAAGGGGGTCCTCAGCACCCTTTCAGGGAGTCTAGAATTCCCTTCCTCTTCCATCTAAAAACCTACATGTAGACTAAAACTTCTTCATATGTTTCAACAACAAAAAATATTGCAATAGATTAAATTCAGAAACAGATAAGAGAATTTGTCTTCTATTAAGCCAGGTTAAAATACTTTCAAAAAATATAAAACAATGATACTTTTTCACTTTTTCTGCTTTGAAAACTATACTATAGTTATTTTTCATGGAAATACACTATATAAAACTTACTGCTTTTATTAATTACTTTTATTAATTATTGTGTGTAATGTAGTAATAAATGCAGTGATGCTATAAAAAATTTTGAGAACTGCTGAAAAAGGGAGACTTCTTCTAGAACAAGTTTTACAAAGGCTGCTGGAGACTACAGGATGCCTACTACATTCATTAGGCTGAACTACCAAGACACAGAGTCTAAGCAGTTCTACCAATACACAGAAACAAACGCAAGAAGACTGCCAGATCGAAGAAGCAAAGAAATATGACCCAAATAATAGAACAGAACCAAACCCCAGAAAAAGAACTAAACAAAATGGAGATAGCCAACCTATCAGATGAAAAGTTCTAAACACTGGTAATCAGGGTGCCCAGAAAGATGATTGAGTACAGCCACAAAATAAAGGAAGACATAAAGATTATTTAAAAAATGAAATAAATAAAAATGTACAAGGAACCAACAGTGATGGGAAAGAAGCCAGGATTCAAATCAATGATTTGGAACAAAAGGAAGAAATAAACACTCACCTGAAACAGAAAGAAGAAGCAAGAATTGGCATGGCTGGGGGAATGAGGAGAAAATTAAGAACCTCTGGGACAATTTAAACGTACCAACATTCAAATTATAGGGGTGCCAGAGGAGAAGAGGGAGAACAAGTAATTGAAAATGTATTTGAAGGCCCTGGCCGGTGGCTCAGTGGATAGGCTCTGCCTTATAAACCCAAAGGTCACTAGTTCAATTCTCCAGCCAGGGCACATAACCAGGTTGCAAGCCAGGGCATATACCCAGGTTGCCAGCCAGGTTGCAAGCCAGGTCCAGAGTTGGAGGCAGGTGAAAGGTGAACCATACATTGATGTTTCTCTCCCTCTCTACCTCTCTCCCTTCCCCTCTCTCTGGGAATAATAAAAAATAAAATCTTTATTAAAAAAATATTTGGAAAATATCTGGTGAAGGAAATAAATGTACAATATAAGTCCAGAAAGCACAGAGTCCCAAGCAAACTGGTCCCAAATAGGATCACACTAAGACACATTATAATTAAAATGCCAAAGGTTAAAGATAAAGACAGAACCTTTTTTTTTTTTTAAGAAAAATTTCCTATGCTTTCTTTTTTTAAAGATTTCATTTATTATTTTTAGAGAAAGAGGAAGGGAGAGAGGCAGAGAGGGAGAGAGACATCAATGTATGGTTGCCTTTCACCTGCCTCTAGCTATAGACGTGGCTGGAGACCTGGCCTGCAACCTGGTTATGTGCCCTGACTGGGAATCAAACCAGTGACCTTTGGGTTCTCAGGCCTGCACCTTATCCACTATGCCACCAGCCAGGGCCTAAAGACAGAATCTTAAAAGGAGCAAGAGAACAGAAGAGAATTACCTATAAAGGAGCTCCCATAAGATTATCTGATGATTTCTCAAAAGAAACTTTGCAGGTCAGAAGGGACTGGCAAGAAGTATTCAAAGTGATGAAAAGCAAGGACCTACAACCAAGATTATTCCAGCCAGCAAAGCTATCATTCAAAATGGAAGGGCAGATCAAGTGCTTCCCAAACAAGGTAAAGCTAAAGGAGCTCATCATCACCAAGCCCTTACTATATGAATGTTAAAGAGACCTACTTAAGAAAAAGAAGATCAAAACTATGAACATTAAAATGACAACAAGAACAACTATCAAGAACTGAACCTGAAAAAACAAAACCAAGTTGAGCAAACAACCAGAACAGGAACAGAATCATAGGTATAGGCATCATTTGGAGGATTATCAGCTGGGAGGGGGAAGGGGGACAAAGGAGAAAGGAGGAAAATGTAGGAATCAAGAAGCATAATTGGTAGGAACAAAATAGATAGGGTGGGGTGTTAAGAATAGTATAAGGAAGAGAGAAGACAAAGAACTTACATGCACAGCCAATGGACATGAACTAAGAGGGAGGGAGGCTCCTGGAGGGAAGGGGCAAAGGGGAGGAAATTGGGACAACAGTAACAGCATAATCAATAAAATAAGCCAGTCAGTGAAGGACAGGTATCATATGTTCTCACCCATTACGGGACAATAATGAGCAAAACTAACAACAAGCAAAACAGAACCT